>JAWWUD010000215.1:0-99999 GCA_033964015.1 Scolanthus callimorphus
GTTTGTTTGTGTTTAAAGTACGGTGCTCCGCTCGCGCACCGCGCGGGAGCTCTCCTATGACCTACCTTTTGACAGTTACATTATGGCCCGACGTCATTTTCATATGTGCACTCTAGCTACGTAGTTGGAATGAACTATTTACCGCGTTGCTAATGCAAGCATGAAAGTGATGTCGCACGGCCTAACGTTCGTCGCAAACTATGGGACAGGTCCAGGGGCTCATAAATAGGGGCGTCCCTCTCTAGTATTGCCCTACTGATAAGGCAATTTGACAGACCTAGTTATTTTTAGAACGGTTTTACCGCTAAAATTGTAAAGCTTTTGTTTCACTAGCCAATCAAATTTGTTTTATAAGTAGCTTTACAGATGCCTGTCATTTGCAAGATAGGCACGTGCAAGCACTGTTTTCTTGTTGTTCTCTACTACTGTTATTCTAAACATACGTGACCGCAGCGGCATAGAAACAAGAGTAAATACCGATCTAAAAATAACTAGGTCTGTCAAAACGCCTTATCAAGAATATATATCAGAGGAACACCCCTACTTATGAGCCCCTGACAGGTCCCAGGAACCAGTCGTATTAAACTTCTTCAAGGACAAGGCCAATACAGTGTTTACTATTTTATACCATGCTACAGAAAATAAAAGGAGAGTTTAAGGTAAATGTAGTGCACGATGGGAAGGTTGAGTGGAAATACCGCTTAATATACAACGCCATTCCTGCATTCTGATTGGCTGTATGTTCTGTTGCGTGGTATAAAAGGCAATACGTCCTTGCTTCAGGGACTCGTCCCCTCGCAAGTTCACGCTTGGGGACTTATCCATGCGACTGGTCGGCCCTGGGACTTGTACCGTAGTCTGTGCCGTGCTTAGACCTATACAAACGTCGATCCTAATTCTCGTTGCACAAATTAATACTGCTGTATTTCTAATTTCGAAGGACATTTGGTGGTACATTTTAAAAGTACGGTGCTCCGCTCGCGCACCGGTCGCGCACCGAAATCACTAATTTTAATTAGTAACAATTATGTGGGATTCTAGTTCAAGTCTAAGTTCGAGTCTAGTTCGAGCCCGAAACAATGGCTTTAACTAACTAAACAATAGGAAATTGAAATTTGGAGCGACTTTAATTAGGATCGTCGTTTGTACTTGGCCTTAATGACTACCTATAGGGCGGATTCCAGATAACTGTCGTGAGTAATTTGTCTTTGCAATCACTCAGATTTGGTGTAACCACTTCTTGCGAATGGTTTCACTATAACAGTCATACGAAATCTGCTCTATCAAGTAGTTACCAGTTCTCCTTAGAGGCAAGACCACCTAGTCTCCCTTCACATGGATCCGGGCTGGCCCGGTTAGCCGGGCTGAAATATTTTGTTCTGGGGCCTCCAGGGAAATTAGGAACGAAAGAGCTCACCCAGCTTAACCGGACCAGCCCGGCTCATAAAATAGGTCCTCAAGATCACCGAGATCATTTTGTATTCATAGTTTAGTTTCTAATTAATTTAGTTCTCATTACATCTAATAGCCCAGTATAATGGTATAATTTATACACTATCATTTATAGTATATTTTGTACATGGTTATATGGCCAGTGGTCAAATTCACAAGGGACTTAATGGTTCAGGCCGTCAGCTTTGTTTTCCACACTCGTTTACTCTTTGTAAAGTGTGCATGCTCTGCGAGAGCGGATTTCAGATGGCTGTCGAAAGCAAATCAGACTTGCATTTTCTACGTGTTCCTATTGGTTTGAGGACTCGAGTTTTTGTTTAGTCAACCAATCAGAATGCGAAAAAAAAAACACAGTTGACTCTTGGTTCTTTGGTCAGAACTAAACGCAGACGTCCTCATTTCACCCCTTAATTGGTTTATTGATGAATGGGTTGCGTCTCTGATTGGCTAAGTGTATTTTGGGGTTTTGTTTTCGACAACAATCTGAAATCCGCTCTTTCCGCGTTACCATGGTAACGCGGTGTCAGTGACATAAACGTCACTTTACTCTAGAATTTTATATTGCAAATAGTCGCTTCACAGCTTCTTAGTTACTACAAAATTCAGCACTTTGGAATTCTTTAGTTCGGCAGAAAAAAAAACAAAAGTATCGATCATTCTCATTATTTCATTGTTTCTTCTCGCTGTTCTTCGCGTCTTCTGTGCTCGCTCAGGGTGATTCAACTAACCTTCGAGATTTGAAATTTGAAAATCTGCTAGTTTGAGAATAAATTCGCTGTTTTAAAGTCACGAAGAAATGGCTTGCCAATTGTGGACATTTTGCGTATTTGTTCGCAAACGGCAACTTTCTACTGGGTAGGCAAACTTTCTACCGGGTAGGCAAACTTTCTACCGGGTAGACAAGCTTTCAGGCTCAGTTGCAAAGCCCGATACAATTTAATAAAAAATTGCAAACTTTGGCAAGCCACGTCACAATTTGTAAAGATTGCTCTCAACTAACGTTTTGTAATTTTACTAACTTGAGGTGACTTTCCAGCTGTGTTATTATATATTGTCTTTCCATGGCCTAATTTGGAAATACATTTAACCTCGGCGACAATGACTATCTATTTGAAGGAGACAACTTACCTGTGGGGCTCGGAGGCGGTTGAATCACCTTGAAAAGAGAATGAAATCTCGCTCTTATTGTTTTTATATCTATTGACAGCTGTGGAGCCGAAGTTTGTAATACATATATACTTATTTGCAATAAGATTATATTTTCTATCAACGATATAGTTTAATAAAATAACGTTTTTGTAAAAGTATCTTGTTCTCTTGCCCTCACGACAAATATCAGAGCAGGTGAGTGTGCGTAGCGGCGCGCGAAGAAAAATTTACTGATGTGCAAATGGACATGCCTTCTTACTGTGCGATTACGTCAACCGGGCCATTTTGCAAGAAGTTAGCCAATCAAAAAGCCAGTACAGAACAAACGATCTTGCCGACTTTCTTGTGATTTTCAGATAGAAATATTCGGTTTTCTAAAACTTGTGAGCAGAAATAACTTCAAAACACTTCATTGCTCATCGTCAGACGTATTGCAGGTATTTAATTTCCTTACAATGGTAATATCTAAATGACAAACTTTTCGGGATTGCCCGGTTGACGTAGTCGTACAGTAAAACTTAGTCTAGTCCCTGAACTCTTCTTCGCGGCTCCTGTAGCCCATGGTCTAGGACACATGTAGCGCGCAACATTTGTGTCCTGCATGCTCATTGGAGTGGCTAAACTAGGAAACATCGTGATCACAGCGTATTCAAATCGAATTCGCCCGTTCTAATTCACTCCTGATTCACTCTAGTACCCAGAACAACTCTCTAAATATTGGTTACGGAGCATGCGCCGCGCCATTCAGCAGACATTCAGAATTTTGTGACGTCATCGTATCAGAAAATATCCGGATTCGACCGTCCACACGTATCCTAAATGTTATCGGATTCAAATATTTCCACTCTGGAGATCGGATTAAAAAATATCCGAATTTGTCTGCGAACTCGCCGGATGCGTGTGAACGATAGCCGTATCCGAAAAGAAAAAGTGGCGGATGAAAAAATATCCCGATACGTGTAGACGGGGCCTTTTAGTGGCTTTCGACCGATATTTGGCGGAAATTGACACTCGATTGCACTGTCGACTCGATTGCATCACTGACAAAACTCGCAAAAATCCACCTCGTAATTTAGGTGATTGGGTTGCTTGAATGTTCAATAGGCTGACACTGAAAGGAATCCTGAGTCAAGTGCACTAATGTATCAGTCAAATCCAGCGGTGACCATCCCCCCCCCTCCCCCGGACACCGTGGGGCATTTGCACACCAGTGCCTTCCCTGGGGTGGGGAATTTTGAACATTTTGCCTGCCCCGGGGTCGGGAATTGTTTTTCCCCGGGGGAGGGGGGTGGGGAATTTTGGTTTTCTCATCTCAAGCGCGTCGGGTTTTGCGAACTACAACCCAGTTACAGAAAATAACGCCACATAAAATATAATGCAGAGCATGGCCCGTATACACCACGTTTGGAGACTGACATATTTGCACATTTCACAGTTAACGTCTCCTATAGAGAAGAAACAGATTTCGCAATTTCGTCTCAGTGGAAAAACATAAAAATGATTTGACGACACTATAAACAGAGTTCCAATTTCGCAAAAAGTCAAGTAACATAACTGCGAAATAGTTGCTCTGCAAATAGAATAAAGGTAAATTTCGCATTGAGAGATACAGCTAAATGGCTACAACCGCGAATGGCCTAGGAATGTCACTTCTTTATTTATGATTTTGTCTCACTTTCAGTGAAATGAGAACTCGTTCAAAGACGAGAAAACTAAAGTACATTTAAAAACGAATTGTAAATGCTCGGACAGTATAAATGGAGTTGAAGTTTTTGTTGTGAAGCTTTGTCACGCAGAGTTACCGTCTTTTTCTCGTCCCGGGGGTGGGGCATTTTCCGCTTTTTGTGTTCCCCGCCGTGGGGTATTCTGCATTTTTGCTAGCCCGCTGGAATTGACTGATACATAATAGTTGGTCTGCAAAAGTAGCCAGCCCCTAGCCAGCCAGACAGATCTGAGAGACAGACAGCCTCAAAGCCACATGAGTCCGACATTGAAGCTATTTTGCTACAAAACTGTAATATTTTATGTTGCAGTACACAACCAATAGGCCTTGGGCCACCTGTGGTCACACAACGCGTTAATCGAATTATAGGTTACGTAATCACTCATGAAGACAATATAATTTGCATGAAACGCGTGATTGCTTCTCCGGCCCTTCATTGATATGAGTCGTTGAACAGCAGACTGCAGTGCTATGGCTTCATCAGTGGCTCGGAAATATTGCCGAACGACAAGCTTTTCTATGGCTATGAAAATCTATGAAAGGCGCAGATGATAAAACTGGATGGACTTCCTGTGTGTAATGCAGATAGGCTACCTGCCTACTAAAGACGACAACGATATGAAATCCCAAACAGTAGATTTCGCGACCGGCGCCTTAGCTGGATGTTGTGCTTGCCTGTTTACAAATCCCTGCGAAGTTGTCAGACAAGAATGCAGCTGCAAGGGGAACTACAAGCCCGTGGCTCGTACACTATTTTCTATCGAGGTGTGTACACGCATTCTATACAATCTCGCGACACGAGGGGATTCTAGCTTTGCAGAGAGGCCTTTGTCCTGCTTTGTTGTATCAGATTGTTATGAATGGTAGTCGACTGGGCTCATATCAGGTTGCAACGGATTTGGGAGTTACTAGAGGACAAGACGGGAAGCCTGTGTTTATTAGGTGTCTTGTGGCAGGCGCCTTTTCAGGTGGTCTTTCAGCCTTCCTGGCCAGTCCTACTAGTCTGGTAAGCTTGCAGTTTGTACCAGGCTTTAATTTTAAAACACATTTACATGTAATATCGTGTGTGCCCCTGTGTGCGCCAAATCGTGTAACGAGAATTTTTTGCAGCAACCACTCCAATCCTCCAACACGAAACCTACCAATGACTCGATCGAGTCAGTGCTTCAGTTATGGACTTATCAAAATGTTGGATCTTTTAGCAGCAAAATGTTGGAACAGAATACAGTAACAACTCGCGTATAAGAACCTAGAATTCTAATAGATACATTTATCACATGACGAGTGAATTCCACGGTAAATTTCACGCCTAGAACAGGGGCGCGGGGAGGGGGGGAGGGGAACTCCCATATTTTTTGGTCGGGGATGATCGTCGTATCTTTTAGTTAAAATCACGATGGTTTGGTCTCTTTTAGGGGTGATCTTGATCTTCAATAAATTTTAGGGAGATTGGTATCTTTTAGGGCCGAAACTGTGTCCAAATTGCTTTTTCTAAAAAGCGTGTAAGAAAGAGAGACTATTCGATGAGAAGACGATAAATTAGAAACAAACACGGAAATTTCTTGATGGGTATCTTTCACCTGTTACCTTTGTCCTTCGCGCCTACTTGGCACATAAGACCTTTTATTATATAAACACCAATACCAGGTGATCTCCCGCGCAAAAACTTGATATCTTCACACGTGAAAATATCATGTTATTTTCACATGTGAAAATATCACACTTGCCTTTGCTGAATGCTCGATTTTTAAGCTTAACTCAAATAAAATGTGAATTTGGTATTTCATTGATGTTTATATAATAAACAGAACATTACATGACCGCTTGGAGATACGAATTTTATCTTCTCGTGTTAAAAATTTATCTCACTCGAAGATAAAATTCGTATCTCCGCGCGGCCATATGTAATATCCTCTATATCTTTTAGGGTATCTTTTAGGGTAACAAATTTTTGAGCCACGCCATGGCCCGTCATGTTTGGTATCTTTTAGGGGTGAAACTGAAAATTTCCGACGATCATCCCCGACAAAAAAAAATATTGGAGTCCCCCCCTCGGGGCCTAGAATCCCACAGCAAATATTTGACATGTGTAATGATTCGAACTTTGAGCGATATCGCCTTTTTGAGTGCAATTTTCGGTGGAATCTACTGGCTGAAGACTTTGAAACTTGAATCGTGTGATATTTATCCTCAATTTCCACAAAAAAGATACGATTCAAGCCTAAAATCGGTTCTTATTTGATTTGAAAGGAAACATGGGTTGGTATGGACAATTGCACCCTAAACAATCCCGCCGAAAATTTTCCATTCAATATTCAAACCATTTTAAGGAAATTTAATACGTTAACTACGTTCTGCTCATAAATTTCACTGATGCCTGGGATCTCAAGAAAGTCAAGATCCTTTGTTCTGTACTACGTTAAATCGGCCGTCGCACAGTAAAACGCACGTTTTTTTACTGTATTTACATCGTCCACCAATTAATTTCTTTCTCCTCTCTCTTTTCTTCTGTGCAGTTAAAGACGCAATTTCAGGCCCAGTCTGTCCAACAAATAGCAGTTGGTTACCAGCATTCACATACTGGTCTCTCTCAAGCAATACGGGTTGTTTATACAGAAAACGGATTGCGGGGTCTTTGGCGAGGTGCAAGTGGAGTCATCCCTCGAAACACGGTAGGGACTGCCGCACAGCTATCAACTTTCTCTGTGACAAAAGACTACATCTCCGATACTGGATTATTTGCTAACAATGGCTGGTTAGTAGTTGCATTGGCTAGTTTAATCAGCAGCGTCGCCGTCGTCACCTGTATGACGCCGTTTGACGTCGTGTGCACTCGATTGTACAACCAAGGGACTTCTCGGAATGGTAGGGGATTACTCTATAATGGACTGGTGGATTGCTTCTGGAAGATTTTCAAGACGGAGGGTGTGTTCGGTTTTTATAAGGGAATTGGTCCGCAATATTTAAGGACGGGACCTCAAACAGTACTTTGTTTGATGTTCTGGGATAAACTAAAGAATATGTACTGTCAGATGTGTCAAGGCTCCCGAGGAAGCTTAGAGGGTCACATTTAATTACTTAAAATACGTCGCGGAAAATGTTTTTAAATTTTTAAATTTTGACAGCACCTAACATTCAACCAAATTCGTAGCTCCGCGATATGATCTATAGTCTTGAGTCCGTGTTTGGTTTTTGTGAATCAACGCTGTCAATCAGTAATGTGGCACAGGGAATTTCTGCAGAAACGCATTCATAGTAAAAGCTGAAATTCTCATGAAACAAGGATGGAAAGTGTTCGGCTTTCTCATGAACAACATATGAATGCAAACACTTCCCATGACTGTGCCTGTGAAATTCAGCTTTTCCCATAAATGTGTTTTCTGCAGAGATTCCCTGTGTGAGTGAGTATATCCTATTGCTCGCTTTGGCGAACAATCGAGAGAGATCAACGCGATACGACGAATTCGTCTTAACGAATTTGCCCCGCCGAGACCCCTTAAATCTTGAACCCTTTATGGAAGTCTCGTTTAACGTTTCCAGAGCCATTGCTGTAGGCTCTAGGAGCAGATATTCGCAGGCTGATTCTGATTGGTTGATATTTTCTATCCCACCACTTTGAAATTCGTCGGCCACAACCAGAGTTTCAGCGATTTTTGAAAAGTGCGGGGATGGGATTAGAAGGAATGAGAGCCCCCCTCTAGGATCTCTAGCACAGGGCTAGCTTTTGTAATCTCCCTGACGAATATTTCATTTACTGAACAGTCATTGAATTCCGTCCGCTCTTTCTAACGGAGGTAATCTTTGTAAGGGACTAATATATTCTGTAAATTATTTATTCTACTATCAGTAATTTGAAGTATCATGTCATAACAATGGAATAAAGCAAAACAATTTCTCGATGCCTAATGTTATTGGTGTTCGGGCATATATTGACGGTTTTATTTGTACATACAGTGACGCCATATTTCAGCTCTTGGCAACGAGCAGCCCCTAAATAGCTACTTATTTTTCTTTAAAATTTTAGGCTCAAACTTGGAACAAATGGTCGTGCAAATATAACACTGGTTTTACTGCGATTGTCATGAAAAGTCTGTGAACTCCCTTGACATTCCCGAACGCCAAACTGTGTTTTTGCTTCCGTCAATCAAACCTTTTAAGTCAAGTCCACGCATGTTTTCTGAGTTTTGTTTGCATTTTACTGACAGTGAAAAATTGTGTTTTGAAGCCTAGCTAGACCCTATAAGATCACAAGTTATATCAAAGCCTCAGTGATGAAATCACCCAGAGTTGTCCACTCGTTTGATTGACGGAAGCCAAACCGTGGTTTATTGGTCGGTGCAGAGTTCGCAGAATTATGAAACTCGCAGTGAAAAATGACTGAATCGTTGAAAAAAGTTCATGGTAAATCAAATATTCCATTTTTGCTACTTTTAAATGCCTAGTCCCACACAAGCGCAGATGGTGGGTGATTGTAAAACACCTGTAACTGGTTCTAAAATATGCAGATCGTTTTCACTATTTTTACACATAAATCACACCCTGCCTGCCTCACTGCGATTTTGATAATCCTGCCAACTCCCACTTTACAAACTGCGTTTTGGCTTCCGTCATCAAGACAGGCTCATCTATTTTTTTCTCTAAATTTCGCATGCATGATATCGATGAAAACTGACTTTTTGGTTTTGAAGCCTAGCATGTAGTTCTTTTTAAAATAGATCACAAATCTTCTCGATCAAAGCCTACGTGAAATCATCCAGGGCCGTTCACTAGTCGTTTGATTGACGGAAGCGAAATCGCGGTTTGTTAAAGTTGGCGTAGTTCGCAGAATTATATTATGAAAATTGCAGTAAATGCCATCTAGGCTTCTCCCAAGGCATTTTTAAACCACTCTCCCTCGCTTCAGCCCAAAATTTGAAGACCTGATTTAAATGACTTTCTTCCGCGTTTTTGGCACTACAAGGATCGTGTAGATCAACTCTGTGCATTTTTGCTTGACCGTACTGTGTCATATTTTTCCTCGCTTGTTTTAGTACCACTTTTCTTTCCTTTTTCTGCGCTTTTCTTGTTCAATGTTGGACTCCCCATCTCAACTGGCCGCATGGAATGCACTGTCTGTGGTCTTTTTGTCAACCTAGGTGGATTTCCTCGTATCTCAGACCTTGTTGGGTTATATCCAAGCGTGCTAAGGGGCCTTTGTTCGACTATCAAAGTTTCCTGCGACCTGCATCGCCTCACAGGAGTCAACCCTTGCACGCCAAGTCTTGAGTTGCGCGCCGGCGTCATGCATTTAGTGCGCAATGCTTGCTGTATGTTCTCAATTGGTGACTTACTATCGTCATAATGCCCTGTGTAATTACTTCTGACCTTCTTCAGATCTTTCAGAAGTTCTGTCCTCTCGGTTTTGATCTCGAATTGTCCCCTCTTCTCTTTCTTTGACAAGTTGTGTGAATGCTTGACGTAACGCCAGTCCTCCGCCGTACATTCCCGCGTAGTGACTTCTTGTCTAGATCGGTATAGAGAAGTTCGTGCTGTTTATTGATTTCTTTTCTCGTTTCGTCGTCTCTGGCTTCAAGTTTAGATTTGGGAGTAGCAGCTTTCGACGCTTTCGCCATGTTTGACACGTTGTTAGCACGTATTATCCAAATAAACGGATTCGCTCTCCTCTGTGTCCAGTTTCAATAAATTTGATGACAGAATCACACCATGACTGCATCATATAAAGCTATTACAATTGTACTGTAACAGCCAGTGTAGCATTTTCTACCTAAATTTCAAAAACTCAAACTGAATTGCGAAACGGGCTTAAGTAGCGCTATGAGCATATGCTACTAAAGTCTTTTGTGCTTTTGACAACTCTTTTTACGGAAATGATGGCTTAATGTTCACATAGCAACGACCTTTTCAATACGCAAAAGGCTAACCTTTTGAATAAGGCCATTTAAAATGTAGTAGAGCAATTCTATTACCATCCAATATTAACTTACATTATAGAGCTGCGAAATGGTTTCCTATATATACTGTAAAATGGCTTCCCGCGTATCGCGACACTTTATAATGTTATAGTGTAGAGCAAGCTAATAATCGTCGAACACTATGATTCATGTGGAATATTGATGAGAATAATTCATTTAATTACACACGTTATTGGCATTATCAAAAACCATTTCGTGTATTGTGTAAATCCACCTGGATTAACAAAAGCTAAACGATTCGTAACCGGTTTTAAAATTTCATTAGATCGAATTAGAGCAAAACTAGTATAAATATTTGAGGGAGTCTCTCTAGTGCTGTTAAAAAGTGATTGACATCTAATTGGCCTTTCTACGGATTTAGGAAGGAAAGTTACGAAGAAAATTTCGTGTTTTATGGAAAAGTGTTAATTGAATTTCATAATATTACTAATAACGAAGGCTTTGTGCCTGAGCACAAATACCAGAATACAAACATTATGGAAATGCCCAGGGATTTAACGCAGCATGTTAATTTTGTTAATCATTTTTGTCAATTTTGGTATGACGACATACTCGTGTTGTTTTGTCGCTAGAAGCTGGCACTGAAGTACGTTCCATCCTATTTCTGTGATGTAAGTCATTAAAACTTCGTTGCCCTCCATACACGTATTGGCTGATCGCACTTTTTCCACACCCGCGTTGAATCAAGGACCCTACCATTTGAAGAATCCCTCCCCTGGAATTTCCAGAGGTCGTTCAACACCCCCTCCCCTTGAATTGCCAGGGGGTGCTGAATTTCCAGGGTTCAACTAGACCCCCTCCCCTTGGAATTTCCAGGGTTTAGATAGACCCTCCGCCCTGGAATTTCAGTCAATGAAACGAGATTCTGCCGAACGGAATATTCCACCACCAATAACGAGCGCGCACTCACTTTACCTGACATCCAGCAGCAGCCCGCATAGGATTATAAGCAATTATTGGATGAGGTTTTTGTGATTTCCAGAATAAACAATGTCGAGACAAGTGGAATCAGGCGAGGCCGTAAGGCCGAATAAAAAAAATCGAATAAATAAATCGTGTGCTATTTGGTTGTAGTATTGTTGTTGTCTTTCTGTTTTTCTTCTTTTTTGTTTTGTTTCTGCTAGACTACTCCCATATGCACGAGAGAACTGGGTCCTATCAGCCCGCAATTGGTCAGCGGCTCACTAAATAAAAAGTGTCATGGCGGAATGACTGACTTCGACTTGGTCCTCCAACGAAAGTTTCATTTCTAATGATCATCTCTCAAATTATGGATCCTTAAGTTCTTAAATTAGCATGATGACGCTAAGAGGATCTTTTCATCTCCTCCGGATGCTTTGCCGAGCTTCACAAGGAAGTATTTACAGTTCCAAGTTGTCCACCACGCTTCCGCGAGCTCGTGTTTTTGCCCAACGCACTTCGAAATCTCGTGCATTGTCTACTTCTGGCTTCTTGCAATGCTCAGGGAAAGACGTAACATCATCTATTGATAATGGAAGTGCTAGCAATGTCGACTTCCATGGCAACCCTCATCACATTCACAGACAAGAAGTTGAGAGCAACGAGACCACAGGTATCCTGGCGCCTTTAGGAATTCAAGTTTTCCAGAAATATTTGACCGTTTGCCGCCGAAGTGTACCGGTTGTGGAGCGATATTTCAGAGTAAATCACCTAGTGAGCCAGGGTTTATTAGAGGAGACAAGATCCCAGGGAAAGAACAAATATCTGAGGCAGATAAACCAGTGGTTTGTCAAAGGTGTTTCAACATGAAGTATTATAACAAAGTAGTACAAGTCAATGTGAACAATACACATGTAACAGAGTTTTTGTCACACATATCAAGACGAAAAGCTTTGATTTTGTATGTTGTAGATATTATGGACCTCCCAGGGAGTGTTTACCTGGATTTATTAGATGTTGTTGGGCCAGCTAAAAGAATAATACTTGTAGCAAATAAAATGGACATGCTTCCTCAAGACGGCCGGCCATGGCCACAGGAAGAGAGATTAAAATATGAAGTTACGAGATTATGCAAAGAGCACGGTCTTGAAGATGCTAATATCAAAGATGTTTGTCTTGTAAGTGCAAAACGTGGATTTGGGATACCTGGACTTGTGAGAAAAATCCATGAGCACTGGGACCAAAACGGTGATGTGTACATGATGGGATGTAGTAATTCTGGAAAGACGACATTGTTTAATACTCTTTCTGATCTTCTAAATGTACACAAAAAGGATGGAAATATGCTACATTGTGCAACTGTTTCTCACTGGCCTGGAACTACTCAAAGTCTAATGCGATTCCCTCTTGGGCATTGGATGTTAACAAAACTGCAGTATCGACTCAACAAAGGAGTGCCTAAGGTACATTTTTATAATTTTAACTAATTATTCTAAAGACTATTAATAAGTGATGATTTTGAAACACATGTAAGCAACTAAAAAATAATGTGTAGGGGTGTAGCTATAGCTTTTTGTAAGGTACAGAAGAGAGTAGTTTGATAGAAACCATCATCAGAAAAACATTCAGAAAATATAGTATAACAAAGTACTTTGCGTATTGGTAGCTACACCCCTGTGTGTGATTCCAGAAAAAAAAATCCATAACCCCACCCACAGACTGGATTTGATTATTCCAGAGGGGTGGGAGGTCACATCTCATCCCTGTTCTGTGGGTGGGGTATGGATTTTTTCTGGAATCACACATATCATTACTATTAAGTTCAAATGAACCCTCAGTCACTTGATAAAGAACATGTCATAGATTTTTTTTTAATGATAGCCTTGGACTAGCTGTTCATAGTTTTGAGTTGTAATATTCAGGGAACTGCCTTCTGTTAATAAACTTCTGTTAAATACTTCTGATTTGTAATCATTTGTTTTGGCAGGATGAGGAGACAAATGAAGAGGTTGCCATGGATGCAGATATAATTAACAAGCAAGAGACATCATACAAGAATCTTCATCAAGATCATGCTGTGAAAGATGTGGCTACTATCTCCAACCAAAAAGAGCCTCATCACATTCAGATGTACCAGCCAGAATTTGTTAGCTTGGATAAGGAGAAAGAGCAACAGTCTTGGTTTTATGATACGCCAGGTATCATCAGTGAAAACCAGGTGGGTCCCATTTGCTTTAGCCTGCTTGCAGGCGGTTTGTTGGTGTTTTTATGGCAGAAAGGTTCAGTTCTTGATCGCGGCCAGAGTCTTCGATGTGGGCATGTTTGCCTTTTTTTAGTCTGAACAGTCTGAAGCCAACATCACATATCTTCATAGAACCTTGATACTAGTAAAACGTTCCCTTTCAACTACAGATCACCAGCTATTTGACCATGCAAGAATTGAAATTGTTGATCCCAACGCGCTGGATTGTCCCAAGGACATATATCATGAAGCCTGGTCAAACATTACTTGTAGGAGGGCTGGCCAGAATTGACTATATAAAGGTACAATCTTTCTTTTCTGTTCTTTGTGGTTTTATGTCATTTTTTCCTTTGTATTTTCCTTATATGGTTGCATAGAGTACAAAATATACTAAACTCTGATAATTACTGGACAGGCATAGAATAAACAATTGATAAGCTTTTTATTTGGAGTGGTCGTCTTTGCTTAACACACATAATTTACCATTCTAGTAAATCAAAACAGTCACATGAGATTGAAGTTCTTTTGTTAATGTAATCGCAATGTCATGTGACCAAGCGGATTTGTTTTTAACTTGTGGGTGTCCGAAGGAGAGGAACAAGTTATACTTAGGGGGTGAAAATGGCATTGTCGTTAGCACGGCCAAAAGGGCCAAAAGGAAACCCATCAAGGTATAGAGGTGTGACTTTTCACTGATAATCATGAAGTCTGAGGGGACTTATTGTTTCTAGTTTAATTACTCATTAGTTTTCAGACAAATTACCTTTTTTCTTTGACTTTTTCTTTTCTTTCATTTTCAGATCAGCAGAATCCCACTTCCTGATAGCCATGCTGATTCAGATTTAACTAACACATTGACACAGGTGAGGCCAAAGTGCGAGTTGGAAACTTCTATCTGCTTTTCTTTTTGCAGAGAAGCGAGTGTGGTTGGTTTACTTGTTCATATATATCTTTCAGGCAAACAAATCTATCTTCTTCACCGTATTTGCTTCTCCCACCCTCCCTCTACATGTGCTAAATACGGCCAGGGCAGATGACTTCCTCCAGAAACATGCTGGATCTGATATTCTGAAGGTGCGATAGAAAATCCTTTTGTCTTTGAGGGAATAGATAAATAGATAGATCTAAATAGATATTATTGTTTTTTTTTAATGAAAACCCCATTGTGTGATTCCAGAAAAAGTTCATCACACTCCTATGGAAGGGACTAGAATTTGGGGTGGGGAGGGTCAGTTTTCCTTTTGTTTCTCATGCATGCACTGTGTTTTCCCCTAGGGTGAGGAGGGGGGCATCTCATCCTCCTTTGCACAATGATGTCCACATGCCTCCATGTATAATGCCTAGTTTTTATTGTTGTTTTTTAAATGTTTTTATTTATTTTCCATTTAGATACCTAGCGGCAATGAGAAGCGAATGGCCTTGTTCCCTCAACTTCAGTCCCATGATTTTTTCCTTACTGGTATTGGTTGGGAGGAGAGCGCAGGTGATGTTGTGCTTTCCAATGTAGGATGGGCTGCTATTACTGCAGGAATAGGAGCAGATGTGACTCTCAAGGTGTACACACCTAATGGAAGGGGGTTAG
The DNA here is from genome assembly GCA_033964015.1 of Scolanthus callimorphus. Taxonomy (NCBI): domain Eukaryota; kingdom Metazoa; phylum Cnidaria; class Anthozoa; order Actiniaria; family Edwardsiidae; genus Scolanthus; species Scolanthus callimorphus. The sequence goes on from JAWWUD010000215.1 coordinate 15,021, forward strand.
GAGTCAGGGTACCGGCACTGCTCCCTACAAGTGTTACACAAAGAGGTGAGATAAACTACTTTGACAGGGGCATAGCCAGAAATTTTGGTTGGTGTGTGTGTGTGTGTGTGTGGGGGGGGGGGGGGGGGGGGGGGTTAGTGAAAACATGGGACGAAAATTTTCAATTCTTCCAGCAAAGACAGTAAGTGTATGGAAAAATCTCCCGAGAAAGGGGGGGCCCCATCCCCCTGTTCCGGCTACGCCCCTGTTTGACATCTAAGAGCCTTAGGAAATTTACAACTTTCAAAACCGGTATGGTCAAGAAGTTGGATAAACAGTAAAGAGTCCTGCTGAATACAAGAAACTGGCAAAGGTACTTGGATTGTATATAGAAATAATACCATGCGCTTCTGAACATTATAGACTTTACCAGAGCTCAAAATTAACAGATATTAAAGGTCGCAATTTAGCGACTTGTTTGGCGAGTTTTAGTCAAACAGATTTGAGGGCAACCCTTCAGGAAAATATCTACATTTCCAGTGGATATTTTTTGAAAAGTGTTAATTCCAGGGGAGGGGCGAGAGCCCTTCTGCATTGAAAAAGAAAAAAAGCCATTACTTCTGTGCTTCTCCTTCCTTTGATTTCCACTGTTGCAATCAACGAATCTATTTGCGTATTTTGCACAGGAGCAAGAGGCGTAAGACACCTTGGGCACATTGACAGGTGTGCGTATCAGGCCCATCGCAGTACGAGCCCTCAGTTAATTAAGTCCCTGGGCCATGATCAGCGTGGTGTCTACTCATGGATGCGAGAAGCGTCCCGGGTGAGAAAGCAACAATTGGCCGCAAAGAAGGAGCAAAGGATGTTACGCATTATGGAGAAGAGTTTAGGTTACGCTCCAGCCACCCGACTGCCACTGAATCAGCTCAGTTTAGAGGAACAGGAAACAGGACGGGGAATTGAGAAAGCGGAAGAGAAGGAACATGTAAGAATGGAAGAAGCTTAGGAATAGGACTTAAGATACGCAAAATTGTTCGTTTAATGTTTCGTAACTTATGTTTCAACAGGTGTCCCAAGCTCTGTGTTTGTCACATCTGGGGCTTTTTGGGCTTTACTGCCACTCACGCCTTTTGAGCCAATCATATTATTGCCCTCATTCACCTTGTGCAGTTGGCTGGCTTCCCTCGTGACATTTTTTTTTGTTTTTCGGTCCAAGCGAAGCCAGGCGAGTGCGCTAACGGAACAGGAAACGGGGCTTTTAGTGCCGCGGAAAAAGCGAGGGAAAGGGAGTGACGCTGATTTCCTTTCCTTTGCTGTCTCATAGGTCGCTCTGTTAAGGCTGGTTCTCACTAGAACGCAAGCGCAAGGCAAGTGTGAATCATAGTAACGTAAGCACAGTCCTAAAATCAACATTGATTAGTTGCTTGCGCTTGCGTTCACTTGATTCACATTAGACACAAGCGCAAGGGAACGCAATGTCTCTATTTTCTTGCGCTTGCGTTCTAGTGTGAACCGCAAAAGGGAAGTGTATGAGTTGGATATCCTTGTGCTTGCGCTTGCGTTCCAGTGAGAACCAGCCTTTGACCGTTAAAGCTTGTAAATGAAGTCATGGCTTTTGGCAATGGAACCATAAAAGGAACTGTAAAAGTGCAGCTCGAGATACTCATGACATAACAGTAAATTTTCATAAGTTATACATTTGTTCTTTTGTTATGATATGTTTGGGCTAAGCGCGTAATGTGATATGATAACACATATTTAAAATGACACCCAGAAAGTATAACATCTCAATATCAACCTATTGCTATACTAGTATTTATAATATAGCTACGATATAACGCGCGCTCTGATTGGTCCAAATCTATGTTCTATAATTACCGATAATATAATGGCTCTCCCCCGTTATATCATAAAAGCACAACGTTTTAATCGGCGAAATCACGGCTGCGGCTCGTGATTTTACAACGTTCTCGTGTCTCTCCTTACATCACAAGTGCTCTATTCGCCGATAAAGTCATGTAAGTTGTGCTCTAAAGTATCTCTAGGAAATATAAACGCAACTCGCTGCCAATACTTTTCACTTTTTAACAAATGTTTTGAAAATCGGAAATGTGTTTCTTTTTGCCGACATTTTTCGCTTTTTAACAAATATTTTGGAATCTGAAATTCACCTCCGTTATCACTGCACCACACACGGACCATATTTGCTATGGCGCTCGCGCCGCTAGTTTTCAGGTCCCTGTCACGTGACCAGCACGTGTTTCAGACTGGTGGCGATAAAATTTCATGACAGGGCTTGAACCTTTCACAAATTCACAGGTCCTATATGATGCAAAATCCGTCTGTCTACGGATCAATAATTCAAAACAGCACACAATGCCTTGAAACAACGTGCTCTCTTCGAAAACAAAGTAGGATTTCAAGTTCGTCCCTGATTTGGACAATTGTATGGTTTGGATGTTACACTCTGATTCAAGAAAATGTGAAAAGGTAAGAGCGAAAGAGAGAATAACATAAAAGCTAGTGCTATTTTCCTAGTGACTGCATTAGGTGAACATAATCATGGTCAGCAGTTATCGTATTTTAGTGAATAGCTCTTTCATTTTGTGACGTTTGTGATTTTGTCGGAGATAGGAAAACTGTTAATCAAAAACTCCATCGATCGATCGTTTTATATTAAAGAAAATTTGATGGCAACCGACTCCGAAAAACACCTAAGATCCTAGAAGTAACAATTAAAAGCAACAAACGTTATCGGACGCCCCTCACTGTTAAAATCTTTTTTCGCCTAGGGCGCGTTCCGTTTCGGATGTTTGCCTCTAGTTCGTCGTACAATGGAATTATTGTCGACAAACACGTAAATTCTTTCTATTTAAAACACAGGTTGCATGCAAATTCAATATGGCGATTATCGATATCAGGCCTCTGCTGGTCCAATACGAAATCCACTGACCCCTCTCCCACTCAATAAAAAAACATAGACTAAACACCGAGCTGCCTTGTGTACCTTTCTTTGCGATTTCTTTTTTTAAGGGATTTAAAAATTACGACCCCCTCGATTTCCTGTTTGGATTAGTTATTAAGGATTTTAATCGTCAATACATCACGGCATGTGCAATCTAACTCTACTGACGATACATGGCAAGCGAACTTATCGATGGGTAAGATCTTCGTAGAGCATTTACAAGCATTTTATAGCAATTAATTGAAATTCATGTGCACAGATACTAGAATAACTACTGTAGCTAGCCGTTTTGTTTACTAAATGAAAATTTTATGAGTAAATGCTGAGAAAATGTGCAAAACTCCATCGCCAAAATATTCGTCACACTAGCGACATGTATCGATACACATGAGTAGCTACAGTGTCGACACAGTGACCGATAGTGATTAGTTCTTGTAGTTAGAGTAAGGGTTAGTTATCGGAAGTCCATAACTGGATTTCTTTTTTTGACTGATTATTTTGATATATAAAAAGGCTCCACTGCATGCGTATGGCCAGTATTGTAATTCGACACCTATGAAATCTGTTTCATAATAGAATCATATGACATCTCTTTTTTGTGTAAATTGAGAACGAGATATCATATGATTCAAGTATATTCAAAGCGTTCAGTCGGTAGATTCCGCCGAAAATAGCACTCAAAAAGACGATATCGCCCTCGTCGCTGCGCGACTCGTGCGATATCGCTTTTTCGTGCTATTTTCTTAGCGGAATCTAGCCTCCTGAAGCTTTGAATAATCCTATAGAATCCTATGATATCTCTTTTTGTCGTAAATTGAGGACGAGATATCATAGGATTCAAGTATATTCAAAGCGTTCAGTCGGTAGATTCCGCCGAAAATAGCACTCAAAAAGGCGATATCGCCCTCGTCGCTGCGCGACTCGTGCGATATCGCTTTTTTCGTGCTATTTTCTTAGCGGAATCTAGCCTCCTGAAGCTTGAATAATCCTATAGAATCCCATGCTATGACTCTATCTCGCGCGCTGATTGGCTGAAATCGAGGGAGATTTTTGTGGAATTACATGGCTGCAAAAGTAGAATCTAATGAAAACACAGGACGCCCACGAAATTAAATTTCTACGAAATTAAATTTCGTCGCTGCGCTGCGCGATATCGATTTTCGCGTGAGATTTAGTGTGGAATTCCCTCGTCGGGTAATGGATTTACCTATAGAAGTTAGCTACGATAAAAGCAGGGGAAATGTGTTTATCTCCATTTTTCGTATCACAGTTTTTCGCGCGCTTTGTGAAACGTGGGCACACGCGCCTCCACAAAACACAAAACGCTCAAACTCTCGCGTGGTCAACACAACAAGTTTTGGAAACAAAATCTCTCTGGTTCCTCCAAAGTTTCGGGTATTTCTACCCTGGGTATGCAAGGCAATGTCCAGATATTTACTTTACAAGATAATTTCAACGAGAAGCTGTTGGCTAGTTCGACTTAAAAGTTCTGTCATCGATTGAAAAGTTATGTCAAATGTTAGAGGTGGAAAGCACATGCAAAACGAAAAACACTACAGGAGCTGCACTTTTTACCAAGAATAAAGGAGATAGAAAGCCGTAAGGGAACAAGAAATCAAACAAGTAAGCTTTAAAAGTTAAAACATTTTCGATCAGTAAGATAATTCTACTAATTCAAATCACTTGAAACTCTTTGTAGACTCAATCGCTTTCATAGTCAAATTGGCTTCAGTCACTTCAGTGTGTTGACACTGAACTGAATGAACACTGAACACTGAACTGAATGAATTTTCTCTCATCTAAACATTTATATATTGTAATTTCATGTTTTAAAGATTCGCTATTGCAGCAAAGCCTAATTTCAAGGGACTTTCGTTTTAAGATTCAGAAAATTCCATCGCTTTTGCACTAGCGCGGCTTTCAAGCACTCGAAATCCACTGTCAATTCCCTTAAATTTAGACTAGCTTATTCTCTAAAAATGTCCGGCATGGGATTCAAAGAAAATCCATTACCTGACTCGGGAATTCCACGCTAAATTTCACTTGAAAAACCGATATCGCTCTCGTCGCGACGAGAGCGATATCGGTTTTTCGCGTGAAATTTAGCTTGGAATTCCCTCGTCAGGCAATGGATTTACCTATAATTAACCATTATCCTGCGAGATTGCGCAGAATATCGTCTGATACTTAGCCGACGAGGGACGAAGTCCCGAGTTGGCTAAAATCAGACAATATTCTGCAAAATCGAGCAGGATAATGGTTTTTATTCAGCACATTGATAGCACAAAAAAACCCGAAAAAAATGACTTTTGTGTATTATTTACGAGCTCAAAATATCATATTTTCCTCAGAGACGGATATCGCAGGATAGCTGTCATGTACAGAAGACAGCTATTGGCGTTCCAATGACCATATTTGGGCAGTGCATCGATGTGCTGAATAATAATATAGAAATATATATTAGTATAGGTAATCGCATGGGGCCCAGTAAAATTAGGGATTAATTTCACGAGTGTTTTCAAATCGAAAAGACAAGAACTTCTGGTCATAAACAGCGTGTACACTATATAATTTTCAAAATTTCGAGTGTCATTTGCCAATATTTCATGCTTTTTGTCAAAAACAGCGCACATTTTGCAGGCTCGAACCGGAACACCCCTATCCAACTTTGGGTGAATAGCCCACCTTCCCTCCCCCCGCGGGGTGAAAAATAGATCGAATTTACCATTGTTGAACGTGGTCGTGATTAGTTCGACACGGCCCCATTGACTATAGAACTTCAACTACGCTATGATATATATTCCCACTCACGATTATATTGCATTCCGCATCTAAGATCAGGCATCTCGAAGCCAATATCCGAGGACTCCCATATTTCTTTGTCGGGGATGATCGTCGTATCTTTTAGGGGTTAAAATAATGATCTTCAATAAATTTTAGGGAGAATGGTATCTTTTAGGGCCGAAATATGTGTCCAAATTGTTTTCTCTCATGATGGTGTTTCTAAAAACTATGACTACTCGATGAGAAGACGATAAATTAACTGTCTCCTTCGCGCCTACTTGGCATATAAGGCCGCATCTTTTAGGGTATCTTTTAGGGCTTTGAGGATAACAAATTATTTAAGCCACGCCATGTTTGGTATCTTTTAGGGGTGAAACTGAAAATTTCCGACGATCATCCCCGACAAAAAAATATTAGAGTCCCCCCCCCCGGGGGGGGAGGGGGGATGACCGTCGGGAATCCCAAATTTCCACCCTAAAACGTACCTGGTCAATAAAATTTCCACCCTAAAAAATACTCCTCGGTCCTTAAGATACCTTCTTCGGCGTACCATTTTAATTCAAAGAACCCTAATAAATACCGGATTTCTTTAGCGCGCCCTTTTCGTCCAAAGAATCCCTAAAAAATTCCTGATCGCCGATTTTAATCCTAAAAAAATACGACGGTCATACCTACTATCCAAATGTTATAGGGAGTACCCTCCTTCCCTCGGGGCCAATATACAGTATGTTAATTGGGAAAACAGCACGTTTTGCAGTCTCCACCCGATTCGATTTCATGTTCGAAGAAATCAACCCATCCTGATGAATATTTTGTTAAGCCTGGTGCACACTAGCGAGATAACGACATAAGGACTCTTAAGTTATTTTTTGATGACTTCAACTTCTTGAAACCAGTAAATTTTGTTCGCGTGACATGTTTCTTATGTCGTTATGTCGCTAGTGTGCACCAGGCTTTACTAAAAACCCAATTATTTCACAGGTTGACTGACAGGGAATCGCTTAGCGACGGTACCTTTTCAGGGGGGTGCAATATTCCAGGGTGGGTCGCACTGACAAGACCCTACCGACATGGAAGAGACCCCACCCGAGAAATCAAACATATTCTATATACTAACAGACGAGAAAATGCCCGTCCCTAGCGGCAGGCAATCCAAGGTATGAGACCGCTATGAATTGCATTGTTTAGGGCAGGGCACAAAACAGAAATGTTACGCAAAATATCTTTTCCGTAGCCCTTCTCTATACTATCTGGCTGGGGAAAAAAATGAACAGGGCCGGCCTCCACGACTCCGCAGGCAACTCTATGGGCAAAAGGAATTTAGAAGGCTTGGGCTTCCTGTGTTTCGGGTTCAACGGAGTGGAGACCCCTGACATGTTGATTAGTGTTGGTGATTTGTTTCAGTGTCCCTGGCTCACTGGCTCCTCAAGACTCTCGTGATTGGCTGTCTCGTCTTCACTACATACTTGCTGTTCCGACTGGAACGCGAACAGCATCAAGCTGTTCAAGCTGCCTCCAGACGTCACGTGACCACGAGAGACAGGCCAGGTTACATAGAGGTGCAAATGACCAGGCCTGGTTACGTGCGTGGGGCGCGGCAGTGGGATGGTGGGGATTATGAGGAAGAAAGCGAGACTCGAGAGGATGTGATCCCAGACGAGCAGGATGAAGGTACAGGAGGGGAGGGGAGAGTGAGAAGGATTAGGCGTTTGAAAGTTCTATGAAAGCATGGGAGGTCACATCACGATGGCAGAAACATTCTAAATGCAAGAAAGCGCTGGCTTACCAATTTTTCGCCAAGTATTGGTGTATCTATCCAGGATTATCTATATTGTAGATCTAGCTTATTTAAGAGCCTTCATCAGGGCAACTAGCACTGGCTCATGCGATATACATTGTCGCTTTTTCAGGTTGAGTGAAAAAGGAAGCCATTTAGCAATTTTTCGGTTTCATTCGGCAAAAAGAAGTGGAGTATTTACGTATTTGCGTAGGCCCGTCTCAAACGTCGTTTGTTTGACAGACTTTACCTAGTACGGTAAAAATATTGTTATTTTAGTACAATAGGATGTACATCGAATAGCTAGGATATTTTCGGGGCGGCTTCAAAGAATAAAAGGCCTTGATAGAACTTCTGTTCTGATCTATATTGTAAAGACACACACACACAAAAGATCACGTCCATAGCTGTTCGTAAAGCCTGCTTTGCACTGTGAAGTAAGCGGAGACGGATCGAGACATAAGGAAGATTATTTTTGTGTGAATCAATGACGGAGACTAGTCGTAGGCCTCGTTCGCGTGTAGGATAGCACGATAAGAAAGCTCTCCACCGGAAGAAGTGTGGTCTGCTTGCAGTCCCTTCTTTGGCGACCATCCATGAAAACGAATGTGCGTGAAAAAAAAAACACACGCCGATTGCTTGAAGTACCGAAAGGCACGAGCAAGCGCTGAAGGCGCAAGAAGAAACTCTCCTGTGGCGCTCTCTCGCACCTTAGGCACTCGCTCGGTGCCCTCGGCACTTCACACCATCGTCAGGCGCTCCACAGGCTTTTCGCGCGCTCGTTTTTATGGACGTTCGCCAAAGAAGGGACTGCAAGCAGTCTGATGAGAAATGGGACGAGTTAGCTTTCCAGAGATGAGCTGTGATTGGCTTATTCTCCGTCTCCGCCAATTCAATTTTCACTGGAATGAAAGCGACGGAAACGACGGAAGAGACGTAAGAAAAAGGAAACTTCGTTCTGCTTCCTTTAGGCTTACATTTTCTCCGTCTCTGTCACGAAAATCAGCGATGTGCCGTCTCCTTCTCCGCCTCTGCTTACTTGTGTATGTTTACTAGTGTAAAGTGTACGAACCACCTTCAGCACCTTAGGAATATAAAATTGCGGTTGTTATCTGGTTCTTAAAGCGGAGCTAGTCGCGTACAGGAATGGGTTCTCCATAGGTGAACAAAAGGTTTGAAAAATTGAAACTCTAGAAAATGACACAGATGTTCGAGGTTGTGCTGAATTTAGATTTCTTCTTTTCATTGTAGATATGTTTACTACAGACAAACCGCTAGCTGTGTGGGGTGAGTGGAGTCGCTGGTCGCGATGCAGCACGCACAAGTTTTGCCAGGAAGGCAGCCAGCACCGGAAACGGAAGTGTATAAGCGTCGAGGGGAGTGACCACTGTACGGGGGTGTGGATGGAGTCGCGGGACTGTCCCGCGGGATCGTGTAATTTTAATTATAGTAAGTGCAGATGACATGGACAGGGCGCCTAATGCTATTTGCATAATCCTGTCAGCTCTCACTTTTTTAAAAGTTACCAAGCTGCCTCCTGGCTTGTCCCCCGCGAAGCCTTCATTTGTGTAGGCCACGCAACCCGACGCTGGATCGAGCGATGCGTGGCTGCGATTCATATATGGTACATTATAGTGTCCTGTATATCCTCGTTCTATATAAGACATGGGAGATATTTATATGGAGGACGCTATAGTGTACCACATATGAAGGATCTACCCAGGACGGGCTGCGCGGTCTGCTGACCTAATCATTGTTGGCGCTTAAAAGCAGATCACGTTGGCAAAATTTATTGCTCGTCTACACTTCATGGGGAAAGCTGAATTTCCCATGGTAGAAGAACGGAAAGTATTTGGATTTCCCACCGCTCTCCGAGTGAACAGTCAAGTGAATTTCGAACACTCCTATGCGTGTGCCTTGGGAAATTCAGCTTTTCCTATGGATAGGTTTCTGCAAATATATTTCAGATGGCTTACTTGGTTTTGACCCCTAAAAGGAACGCACACGCTGAGGATGAAAGTCAGAGTCAGTTTTTCAAAATAGTGGAATTTTACACGATCCTTGAAAAGAGAATAACTAGAAGACTGCCATTGAAAGAGAAAGTATAGACTGTGCTATAGTAATGGACTTGTGTATGCCTTTTCTTGTACCCAGACCGCACTCCATTGCTAGCAGACGAATCCCCCGCGGCGGAGACCTCATTTATTGGTCAGGAGTGCAACGCTACCACTAAGTACTATGGACGGGGGAAGTTCGCTGACCAGATACCGCAGGACGTGTTTGTTCTGTTTCCTGGTGCCCGTAAAATGATGACAAGCGGCTTCTTCGCCCTGCAAGAAATTCCTAAAGTGTTGACACGAGAAGACCCGATCATTAAGGTTTGTTTGGTAGAATGTTTTAAGATGGGATGCGGAAGGGACATCGACATTCTCTGAGCTATTGACTGATTGGCTGAGAGGCAAAATCCTTACACGGATCGTGTAACCCGTGGCTTTGTTTGTGATTGGCTGAAAAGGAAGCAATCCTCGTTTATGATTGGCTAAGTAATGTGAATGACCTCTGTTCTTGTTAAACATGCCAACCAGCCCTCCGTCCCACCGTTCTCTATCGCCCTTCCCTCTCTCCCTACTATCTACTCCCTTCCTCCTTCTAATGCCACCCCGCCGTCCAGCCTTCACCACTAGGATAGCCGCCCATCATCTTTCTCGTTGTAGGTCTGTTTCGAGCCCTTTGGAAAGTGGTCCTTAGCTGCAGTGAGGAGAACATTCAAACTCAACCGTCACACCAAAGCCTCCCTGAAAAACATGAGGTCCAATAACCTTGTCGGGCTTGCAATAGGACTTAAGCCAGACGGATCCCTGTATGGCGTTCTGGTCGCCACAGGCACCCCAGGAGCTATGTATAGCGCCGTGTACTACCGGAGATGGCGAGGACGAAGTTTTCACGAGGACTACTTAACATTCTAAGATCAACTCGTACACGGTTTAGGAATAGTTTTAGGAATAGTCGGGGATGTCGAGGCTAGGCCAGGCGTTCATTAACGATATGGCAGTGATTGCCAGAAGAACTCGACGGCAACACCACATAAGTGGAGGGGCGCAGATTTTGTTTTAGCAGCAGACGCTGAAGGTGTAAGGGCCTTGAAGGACGCCTCTCCATTTCTAGTGTTGTTCGTGTCCTACACGGGCCTTTTCATCAGACTGAGCTCCTCAGACTAAGCGAGAGGAGTTCTGGTTATCAGCCACTAACACACACACATACTCACTGTCCATTTTGACGTGGTTTATCAATAGTTCACAGGGAATTTCTGCAGAAACCCATCCATGGGAAAAGCTGAATTTCCCAAGGTACACGCATGGGAAGTGTTCGGAATTCACATGGATAGCACGGGAAATCCGAACACTTCCCATTCTTCTACCATGGGAAATTCCGCTTTTCCCATGGATGGCTTTCTTCCCTGTGGTTAACGTAGTGTAAAATCCAAGATGACCGCCATTTTACATGACCCTGAGGAAAACTACAAAAGGGTGTCAGCGATTGAAAAAAATCAGATTAAAAAAATTAAAATCGTCATAATATTGGATCAAAGAAAAAAATTGAAAATTGCCGGCACACTTTTGGAGTCTACCTTAGCGTCTTTCAAGATGGTCGCGTTATTTTCATTTTTTAGGTGATGATTTAGTATACTTAGCGGGTCAGAAAAAATCAAAGTCTAAGCCGCCACGCTATCGACTGAAAATGGCAGGAGTTCAGTGGGCTAAGTGAGAGTCCATAGGTCATAATCCTCCAGCCACGGATAACTTGGGTCCTTACGACGCGCAGCGAGCGGCTTGGACTTTGATTGACAGCTAAGTATTCAAAACTGACCAAAAAAAAAAAAAAAAGAAAGAATAAAGTGGCGCGACCGCGTAGTAGTTGATTCGATGGAATTAGGTGTACATTATCCAATCTCTAAATGGTCTAATAAATTATTGTTATTATGCGGCTTGTGATTTCACTGGCGTGTGCTTGGGGCTTGTAGAGATGCATGTTATACACGTCTTCAAGAGCCGAATGGCTGATAGAAACCGTCGAAATTATGCTTCAGTTTTTGTCATGAAATCCTCGGAAGGCGGCCGGTTTTTTCTGTCGCCAAAGAAAAAACGTTCCGAGGATGACGAAATTATTGATAAGTCTTTTTAAAGAACCACGTTCAAAAGGATTAAAAATACCTTGCCTTACATTTGTACCAGTGGATTGTGTTTTCTTCTTGTATTTTATTTTTCGGCGGGGATGGGGGGGGGCGGGGTATTAGAAGCAAGAGTTTTGTAAAATACTTAAAATATTAAAAATACTTAGTAAAATACTTAGGTATAGTGTGCATTTTAACCATTGGACTATGATCAAATACGCATTACATCATCCCAAAATAAATGAAATTAAATCAAAACTTACTTAAATATAATCTAATTACAAAATTACAATATGATGACTCTACTAATATCAAATAATAAAAAGGAAACCTTCGATCTAATTCTAAAATGCTTAAATTGCGAGCCTAATTTGATCGACACAGCACTGGTTCGATCCGTCTAGAAGGACCATGTCGGAAAAAAATCTGAAGATGAGCATGAAATATCTTAGATTTCTCTTTGTTCGTTTTTATTTTACCTAAGGATCGATCAAAAATGACTTGCACTGCTTGCACATGAAATGTCTGCAGAAACCAGGAGCAACTAATTTGCCCCCGCAGAAACCCATTTAATTCGCTGGAATTTAGATATATACAGGAGCCCATAAGTATATATACCAGCAGATCCTTGAGAGACCAAAGGAAGATTTCAAATAAACGGTACTCGATAGGCATCAGGGATGGTGAATAAGGTGGTGGGGTATAAATTTATAAATTTATCTCAGTCAAGTATAGTTTCTAAAGCACACAGCATCGTGTATAGCATTTACTCGGCTTAATTACTGAAAACGTTTATGAAAGACAAAATATTGCATTAAATGTTGTCCAAAAAGCGGAAATATGCGCAAATTCTGCTCAAAAGTCAATTGAGTGCTCAAGAGTGCTGGAAATGTAAAATAGTGCTCCAAATTCGAAAAAATGCCGAAAGAGTGGCCAGCGCAAGAATAGGCACAACTACCACCCCCTTAGACTTTCGCGCAAAGTCCGTTGTTCCTCTTTTTTTCGATTGGCTTCTTTTGTACTCTCCCACGCTCCACCGTGTGCTTTTTTCACTTTGTTCTAAGGAAAAACATAGAGTACGACTTGAGGCAAGTCTACCACCCCCTCTACTAAATTCAGTGTACCTGTATTGACATTTGGTCTCCACGTATGGGTTGCCTGTGGCCACTTGTTTGAGATCATAACAAGCCAGCGGTATTGCCCCACTCCGGTCAACTGACGTGTCAAGATGGCGGACCGACAGTCGAGTGATTCATCTTCCAAGCCATTTCAGACTCGCCCTGCAAACCAGGGAATATCGCTAGCAAATCTTTCAGAACCCCTAAGCTTTGGCCCATCTCTGGTACCAACTCTACAACCCGTAGGAGCTCCTGCGAAGCCATCAGCAGGGAGTGAATTCGCCCCAAGTTCGTCGAGCGGGACATCTTCTACAAGTGGTGGTAAGCTTACTATTACTATAAGTTTATGTAGTTCTCAACTTAGCTGTTTTCAAGATTAATCCAAATTCGTTGGATGAAATGCTACATTACAGAATACTAAGGTCATAATTTTAAGTGATTGAATCTGTGCCGAGTTAGAAGTCCTTCGATGACTGACACAAGTTACGTCCTTGAAATTAAGTCTACTCTAGTTACTGTGCCTCTTTCAAAAATTGCCAGGGAATGGCGGAAGCAAGCTTTTACCATATGTTAGCCACGCAATGACACTAAAGATGCTAGATACAGTAGAAGACAGCTTTCTTGTGTGAAACAACGTACTGTCAAAACACTTTATGACTGAATTTTCAGACTCCATCATATAAAACTTCATGACTCTGCTTGGTTTTTGTCTTCAAATCTTCTTTTGTCACTCTGAGCACATTTTGTGTGATTCTTAGGGAGAAGAATAGTGATGAATATCTCAGCATTTTCTCTCTAGCTTGATGTGAAATTTTCATACAATCCATGTGGTCTTCTAGTGTTTAATAGCCTTGCTTTGGTTCACCATTAAAGGGGCTCTCGCATGCTTAATATTCATCCACCGTGGACATAAAATATGGAAAATTGTGAATGTGAAAACACATGTACATGTGACGACTCACGCAAAAACGTACACTAACGGTTTCCCCATTATTTTACCTTTTTTAACGCTTCATAACGCTTTGCTTGACCGTTATAACGGTTTTAGAAAACATGATAACGGTCTGTTAAAAAAGAATAACGCTTTGGTAAAACGTTATAACGGTTGGTGCTGAAAAAGTAACGATTTGCTATGAACGTTGTAACGGTCTGGGTTTCTGTAAATAACGCTCTGTCGACAGGACATAACGGCCGTTAAGAACATGATAACGCTCAAAAGAGGAAGTGTAACGGCCTGTTCAAATCTTTTAACGGCTGGCATGGAAGAAGTAACGCTTACCTATGAGTTTGAATACTCGTATGGGTTTATTTCTCGTTCAAAGTTTAACAAAAGTCAAAAGCTGCCGTGATGCCAAAGTCCGGTTTCGCAATTACACAACCACTGTCGGTGAAACTCGACACAAACTTATATCAAATGAAAGCGTAGATTGTGTAGTTTAATGTTGGCGGGGTATGTGTTCATGCGAACAACTGGCGAACTCGATAAGTGGCAGCAAAAGCGCTAGAGTTTTTTCTCATTTCTTGTTCGAAGTTTATTACAAGTGAAAAGCCGCCGTGATGATGACAAAGTCAGATCTCGCGATTACGTGCAATTCTCGGTGAAACTCGGCAAAATTTATATCAAATGAAAGTCTAGATTGTTTAGTATATCTTTCTGATGTTTATGTTTTTGCGAACACTGAAAAGGGAGAGCAAAAGAGTTTTACTGAATCTGTCATACAGCTTTCTTGTTCGAATTTTAACAAAGTCAAAAGCCGCCTAGATTTCTTAACTCAACAAGTTACCCTGTATGCATTGCTACGCGACCTCAAAATTCACTGTTGGGCGATTGGCGATTTTACGCAAAAAATTGTTGTCAATTTCTTGAACCGGAAAGTTAAACATTCATTCGAGTCAAGGAAGCCAAAGGATAGCTTAAAACCATTTTGGTTGACTTTGCAATCAATGTCGGCCCGCTGAAGTGGCCGAATCCAGTGTTTTAGTTTGATTGACGGCTAAAAATCGCCCATCGTAACATTGAATTTTGAGGTCGCGTAGCAATGCATAACAGTGGTAAGTAATTTAGTTTCACAGAATGAAAGCTCGTTTTTACACAGATTACGTTTTTGATACGTTTTTGATGCTGCGAGTTCAGAAAGATCCAAACTTATCACAAAAAGCAGTGAGATCTACATATTTCGCTTCTCAAGCCGTTCGTCGTTGTTATAAGCCTCGCAGCTTGTTCGCGAACTGAAAACTAGAGAATATAAACCAAAAATTTCTGTGGGACAAAATCGCGCGTGCTGAATGTGCTAGCCTTCTGGGACGCGTAACTTTTAACAACTTCCATGAACTGAAGTGAATAATTTTCATTGGACCCGAGCTGCAGTACGTGTAAATCTGGAAAGAAACAAAAGAACAAAACAAAGGAAAGTGAGAGGTTTTCCATTCTGAATTTGTAATTAGCGTGACTTTTTACACGTTCGGTCGACAAACGCACATCAGACACCACAATCGTATTCCACTCGGAGCGGGC
Organism: Scolanthus callimorphus; assembly: GCA_033964015.1. Taxonomy (NCBI): domain Eukaryota; kingdom Metazoa; phylum Cnidaria; class Anthozoa; order Actiniaria; family Edwardsiidae; genus Scolanthus; species Scolanthus callimorphus. Next base: position 30,330 of record JAWWUD010000215.1, read on the forward strand.
CACCCAAAGTTGTATTTGTTTTAAAGTACTGTAGTTTATTCCTGCAAAAGAAAAACGTGTTAATGTGAGAAAACAGGATATCTCAGCATGAGATGAATGTGATGACTTTCGCGAGCGTTAATGCAAAGACGAGGGTAGACGAGAAGTGCGTGACTTCCAGGTGAGTAGTTTTGTTTATGTTTTCTTGGAAGCCGCTTTTAAATGGTTATTTTTTGTCGATAACTCAGGCTAACGTTCGCAAATCTGCGAAGCAACGAGCTATTTGCATAGAAAATTCAAAGACATCTAAAGTCTGTATTCGAACATTCGGGGAGCGAATTCAGTGAAACTTCGCAGCGAATGGAGCGAAGAATGGTGTGAATATTCCATAAACAAAGACCAAAGTTCATTCTCTTTTTTTGCATTCTTGTTCGTTGCGCGCTCAGGTCGAATCTCGCAAAACTATACGTGTTGGTCCCTGAATAATGATAACGGTTCGAAGTAAAATAATAACGGCTTGGCAAAACGATGTAACGGCTTGACTGAAGAAGATAACGGTTTCACTTGAAGTCTTTGGCAAAATGTTGTAACGCTCGTCGGTCTGAAAAATAACGCTTTTGCCAAACCGTTATAACGGCATGATTTTAAAAACTAACGCTCTTCAAAAACTAGATAACGCTCTGCCTTGAAAAAATAACGCTCTGTCCAAGCATGATAACGGTCTCAAAGGCCGTTATAAGGGTTGTTAACGCTTTGCCGTTATAACGGGGAAACCGTTAGTGTACGTTTTTGCGTGAGTCGTCACACATTTGCTCGTAGTAATCAAAATAATCCTCCAGATTAATAGAAAAACCTTTCAAGTGTTAGACAAATGCAATTCTAGGTTGTTTTAATGTGTTATCAAGAGGATGGAATTGGATTGCGATTTGAGTTATTTTCTTCTCAGAGAAGTGGCCAGCAAGCGTGCGAGTGCCCCTTTAAGCCCTGGCCAAACGAAATGCAAATTCACACAAATCAACACAAGTTGTGACTTGCACAGACTTGTGTTCACTTGCTTTGAGGTGGCGAAATGAGATGCAAGTTTTGAAGCAAGTTGAGTATTTTGCTCCTTTGCATGCACTAATGAGGACATGATCACGCCACTTTTGAACACAAGCACGCTCATGTTAGTGTTTTTCTTGGTATAAAAAGAAATCTCACCCAGTTTCTTGTAAATAACAGCTAGAAATAAAGTGCAACATTTTCATGACTTGTTTTGGTCAATATTTTGTTAATTTGGAAAACAGAAAAAATTGTGGACACAAGTGAACACAAGTCATTGCAAGTCATCGCAAGTTGGTGGCCAAACAAGCGCAAGTTGACGCAAGTAGCAAAACTTGCGTTGACTTGCATTTTTTTTGCCAGGACTTTAGATGGTGGCATTAAAGATATGAAAACTGTCTGTAGTGTCCTTTGTTCTATGAACCAAATTATGACCATGACCATTGCTATAGAGACAACTAAAACAAAGAAATTGGGCACATTACTTTATAGAACAAAGAATGAGAAATTGAACTTGGCACCAAAATGGGAAGGGCCAGCAAATGCCATATCTTTGAGCCACCTAGCTTCCTTAATTCCCTAAATTATTATTCTCCCAGGTCTTCTGGCCCTAGACCCAGATGAAGAAGTTGACAGCTTCCTGGGCCAACACTCACCACCACAGCAACCTAAAGTGTCACCTTTCCAGGGATATAAAACTCCTCAACAAAAGCCATCAGTTCCAGGAAGTACTTTCCAGGGATTTATGACACCACAACAGACAAGTTCAACCTCTGCAAATTTCCAGACATTTAGTGCACCACCTGCTTCAAAGCCTGTGCCATCTGCAGTATCATCAGCATCATCTGCTGCTCTGTCATCAGCATCATCAACAGCACCTCAACAAAGCGGCCCTCGTCACTTCACTATGAGTGGCTCAAGTCAAGATATGGATAGCTTTCTCACTCCAAAGAAGCAAGGTGCTGATCCTTTCTCTTTCAGTGCCATGTCTCAGACACCCTTACGACCTCCAGCCGCACAACAAACTGTCAGTCAGGGGAGGTCACAGACACCTCCAAGGCTACCTCACCCCCAGATGCATCCTCAAATGTCTTCGAGCCAAGCTAGGTCCCAGACACCACCAAAGCATCCATTTCCACAGCCAGCATTGTCTCAATCAGCAACAAGTCAAAGTATGTCACAAGCAAAACCAAGTTATGCATTTCCTCAGCATGTCCAAGACCAAGCTCAAACACAACCTCCTGTGGTATCAAACGTTCCATCTGTTAGTGATCAACAAAGTGTATCATCTCATATACCACCAATGAGTTATTCCCAACCAACTGCAAGCACCCATCCACTCTCACATCATCGACGGATGTACCCAAAGGCTAATCCAAATCTAGATTTCACTCAGCCACCTCCAACGCAGTCACAGGCACAACCCATGGGCATGCCACCCTTTGCTGCTATGCCACCATCTGTACCATTGTACCAGCCACCACCAGCATCTAATACGGCACCATTTACTATGCCTCAATCTGTACCATTGTACCAGCCACCACCAGCATCCAATGTGGCACCATTTACTGCACCAGCAATGTATCCACAGGCTACCAAACAGTCATCCTATCCATCTACTGGACCCCCACCTTTGTATCCCCAGGCTCCTGCACAACCTCCCATGCCACCTCCTCCACAGGATACCCAACAGTACTATGAATCTACCATCCAGCCTCCAATGGCACCATATGCTGGTTATCAACCAGGTCAGCCAGGTGGGGTCCCTGTGGTCAAAATTGACCCAGTCAGGCCTCATTGGTTTTATTTGAAGGATGATAGAGTTTGGATGCCATTCTCATATATAGACTCTGATGCCCTAGAACATGAATTTTTAAAACCTGTTACCAAAGAAGACAGAGTCGTGCCGACTGATGGAGGGAGATATGATGTTAATCTTGATCAGCGGCTACGGCAGCCTGTTTATTGGGAGGAAAAGGCCTCAGCCGTTAGAAGATGTACCTGGTTCTATAAAGGGGAAGCAGGGATCAAGCTTGTACCATATAAGGAGGACATGGCAGCCACTTTAGAGGTTAGTTAACAAATTGTCCTCTGATTTTCCGTGGTATGTCCTCTTATATACCGTGGAATGACCTAATTAAGTGGTCAAAATGGACTCACCAGGCACAGCCAAGTGGGTCCACAGTACATTTTGACCACTTTATTACGTCATTCTGTGGTATATAAGAGGACAAACCACAGAAAATCAGAGGACATTTTGTTTTATACTCCTGAGAACAAAAAGGCAAAAATAAACAAAAACAGTGTGTGCATGCAGCCAAACGGTGTTTTCATTGGTTCTTGGATTCCCCTCTTCCAATTTCTTTTTCGCTACCAGTTTGATGGGTTTGTATATGGGACCCCCGGGGGGACTCCCATATTGGTCATGTGGGGGCGTGTTGTATCTTTTGTGGGCTAAAATCATTGCCTGTGGTATTTTTTTTTTTGGGGGGGGGAGAGGAATATAAAAGCCAGGGATTGTTGGGATCTTCTATCTTTTAGGGTGCCTAGTAATCAAGTAACATTACCCTTCAGATTAAGAAAAGAACACTTTGAATCACTGTAAAACCTCTGTCAGTTTTGTGGTGTTGGGAAAAGATGAATAGATATTTTCTTTTGTTTGTTAATGGTATCTTTATAGGGGTTATATTGAAAATTGGCCACACCTATTTTTGGTATCTTTTAGGGGTCAAATTTGTTTTTCTTGACAAGCACCCCTGTCCAAAAAATATGGGATCCCCCAGCTCCCTGGGTTTCAGAATTGAGTAAAGAGCAATTTGGCTGATATCAAGTACTCTTTAAATACATTAACTAAAAAATATATTCAATCCCTTTCAATTGTAGGCAGAATATGTATCTGCTGTGGGGGAGAATCAGTGGCCTCGTAAAATCACCATCAATGAGGCAGAGTATGTCCTCCTCCATAACACAAATGTCATGGTTCACTTCAAATCTTGTGGCCCTATTGACTGGAGTGGAGAAGACAACAGCGCGAGACCCAAGGTGGTACGACGAGGCATCACTGACATTGCTGAAGAGATTGAGGATGGTATGTACAGTATACTAAGAATTATATTCACAGATATTTTATGCTCCCACGCAAAATGTCAAGCTCTACCGTAGCAATACAGGGCTTTTACAATCGTTTGTTCTCAGATAATCTTGATTGGAAATGCATCTACCTTCTCCCGTACAAGATCACTTTAAGCCAAAAGCTCAGAGAATTTCAATACAAAAGTTTAAACAGAATTCTGTACACAAATGACTTTCTTTTTAAGTTCAAAATTTCAGAAACACCCTTATGCCATTGGTGCCAGACTGAGGTTGAAACGCTCAAGCATTTCCTGTTCTCTTGTCCTTTTATATTTGCTTTTTGGTCAACACTCAGTCGCTTTATGTCAAAAAACTGCAACTTTGCATGGAGTCCTGACCTAAGAACAGTTATTTTTGGAATTATAACCTCGGACATCTCTGACAATCTTCTCGTCAACTATTTGATTCTGGAAAGCAAGTTAAAAAATACTCGTCCATCACTTAGTACCTTACTATTGAAAAAAAATCAAAAACATGCACGATACCGAACAACATATAGCGAGCGAGAATAATACCTTACATTATCATTATAATACAAAATGGAACCTTCTTTCTCATTTATTGTGAACACTTTTGGTGACCGACCATAGCTTACCTGCTGCCAAACAGTACTGCCCTTATTATACAATTCATTTTTTTATTTAGTTATTTATGTGTGTTTTTTGTGTGTGGTGTATTATATGTGTGTGTGTGCTGTAAACATGTATAATTGAAAACTTCAAATAAAAAGTATTGAAAAAAAATACAGGGCTGGCAATATAATGTAAATTTCTGGAAAAAAAAAACCATAGCCTCCCACAGAAAGGATTGAAAGAAAGGGTTGAAGGCTAAAATGTCCTTTTATTGTCCAAACAATCACACTGGTTTTTTTTATGGAACTTTCAGAGGGTTGGTGGAGTCATACATGTATCTCAAGCCCCTTCCATGGGAGGGGTATGGATAATTCCTGGAATCCTAACATTTACCATCCACAATCCACATCCAAAATAATCTAAGTCATTCATGTAAGTGCATTTAGCAAGTACAGTGCTAAGCTTTATTGAACCCTGATGTAATGATCAAGATAACAGTAATGGCAGTCATATTCCTGATGTCCTTATGTCCCATGTTTTAATGGTTTTGATTTTTTTTCACAGGGGAACCAGCTCAGATTGACCACTTGGTGTTTGTTATCCATGGTATTGGGCCAATTGCTGACCTTAGATTCAGAAATATAATTGAATGCAGTAAGTAATTAATTGTGAAATTTATTTATCTATTTGCTTACCTGTATTTCTTAATTTATTACATTATTCTGCCGGGTCTCAGAAACGAAGACCTAAGACCTACAACCCAAAAGCTATGACCCAAAATCTATGACTCCAAAAGCTACGACCCAAAAGCTATGACCCCAAAAGCTATGACCCCTAAAATAGTTTATATAACAAATAAGTTAAAACCAAATGCTGTCAGTTGATTACCTACTCACTGTTGCCATGCTGCTGCATTGACACTTCCCCTCAAGCTGTTGCTTTGTCACTCGACCCCAGACTGAATTTTGATCCATCAGAGATGGGGCCCACATCTGAGGATTCTCGCTGGATTCTCGCCGTAAATTAAACGACCTAGAAACCACGAATCAATGCCTCTAGCAGGCTAGATCTATACGTGTCAATGCAGCAGCATAGCAGGAGTAAGCAGGTAATCAACTGACAACATTGGGTTTTAACTTAGTATTTATTATATAATAAACTATTTTAGGGGTCGTAGCTTTTGGGGTCATAGCTTTTGGGTCATACGTCTTAGGTCTTCGTTTTCTAGACACCCTTATTCTGCCATAATTATTTTTCTATTCATATGAATTAATCTCACCAAAACTTTAATTCATTCTAAGCATGGAAACCCATCTTGGATTTCCTTGAGAGTATTAAGGAAATGTCTAATAATAATAGTGATTGAGAAAAAGGTCTAATAATGATAATTGAAAAATCTAGAATCTCACAAAATTTGGATATTGAGGGAATACTGTGTCTGGATATTTTTTGGAGTGACACATTCTCTACATACATAGTGTATTAAGAGTAGACTGCAAGTGGGAATTTTAACATAATTACATGACTATTTTTCCCTGTTTAGTTGATGATTTGCGTATGGTGACATTGTCAATGCTTAATGAACACCATGAAGAACTTGCTAAAGGCCGTGCTATTGGACGGATTGAGTATCTCCCAGTACAGTGGCATGCAAAACTACATAATGACTCCACTGGGGTAGACAAGTAAGAAAATTCTTTCTAAAACAGTTTTAGGTGCTACCAGTAAGAGCTCTTTCATTGTGTGTCAATTTTTCTTGTGCTTTTATTTTTTCAGGAAACTTCACTCAATCTCATTAAAAAGTATAACTGGATTACGTGAATTCACCAATAGCACATTATTGGACATTTTATTCTACACCAGCCCCACATATTGCCAGGTAGGTGTTGGAAAGGTCTTGGGTTTTCTACATGTTCATTCCAACTAATTATCCATGCAATATGATTGTACAGTCCAACATCTACTGTTGTGCACAGCATTTAAGATTACATTTGACTGTTCAAAAGTAAATCAGACCTGTGTTTTCTATGCATTCCTATTGGCTGATGTTTTAGGCAGCCAATCAGACTATGCAAAGAATAACCAAGAGTTTCAAGATTTTTTGCTTCGTTTCCTGGGGAAAATTTAAGACGACTGCCATACACTTTAATACTGTATTTCTCCTGGGAGAATTGCAGGAAATTTCACCATTTCAAGGCAGTCTCCAGATTTGGGGTTGACATCCCTGAAGTTGTTTCCTTTCTGATTGGCTCAGTGCATTTACCCTTGTGTTTAGTTTTCAACACTCATTTGAAATCTGGTCTAATATACATGTACTCACATTAAGGAGGCTCATGTCAGTTTTTAATTCAATGCCCTCTCGTTTTTTTATGGAGCATATTATTTTTTGCTGTAATGCATGCATAGGAAAGTCACTTTGTGAGTGAACAGGCTTGGGTTGAATGTTTTGAGTTTACATTGGAACCTCCATCTCAATGGAATGGTGTTCCCTCCCTAGTTCACTGTACATTTTAAAATTATATTGAGGTCAAATTTTACAAAGAAATTCTGTTTCTCTGTTAGCTATCTTTTAAAATGTTCTAAACGTTCATATGAACACATTTAGAAGCGATATTTTTTCTTCCAACTTCATATATTGACCACTTCTGGTAATACCATGTTCTAAATCGAAATATTATTACAGGAAACAACCACAATCATAGCCTCCTGAACATTCGCTTGTGTGTCACTCGTTTCACTTTCTCATGTAAGTGGCTGCGTAGGAAGCTACTGGAATCACCAGTTCATTTAGTCTTCTCATTATAATCTCGACAGACAATTGTGGATACAGTTGGATCTGAGATGACAGACTTGCTTGCACTATTCAGGAAAAGAAATCCTTTGTTTAAAGGACAAATTTCTGTATGTGGCCACAGCTTAGGTATGTCCATTGGAATTACCCGTTTTAAAAATATTAGTTACTAATAGTCCAGTAATATTGCATTTTGACCTGGAACAAATTGCAACAGTAGCTTTCTCTTCAAAACCCTTTTAGATTTGATGTACTAACGAACATACTAAAAGTCGTCCAAAATCCGAGCACGGCAACATCCTGAAAATTAGGAAAACTTGGTGGGATAATTTTCTTTTGTTCGCGGCCATCTTGCCATCTTGCATCTTGCCCGTAGGGGGCGTTTTCAAATTTTAGCCACTTTCGGTAGCGTTTTCGAAAAGCTCCGTTTTCGGTGGGAAATTTAGCCGGCGTAGTGTGGACGGAAGGCACAACCGTATAAAAAATTTGCCGTTTTCAAATTTAGCCGGCGTAGTGTGGACGGGGCCTAAGATAAAATTTCCAATGTCATAAGTCCAATACAGTGCCCGACTAGGAATCTTGAAACACGTTTCCATAAACAACTCAATAATTCTTAATAGTGGATTCGGTTGGCAAACATCAATAGCCTCTAAATAAGGGTCATTTCTATGTAAAGGAAAGCGTTAGAATATTTACCTGTAACGCGTTACAGTCTAGAACTAGTTTTATCAGCGCAGAGCTCCAAGTGCCGTAAACCTCATTAATAACAAAAGCCAATATGGCGAAGAAAGCTGTTTCCAATTGCTTTGAATAAATCCCTTTTTTCGAGATGTTGCCGTATCGGGATTTTGGACGACTTTTGATATGTTATCAAGTGAGTATAATAGAGTCTAAATCCGTTGAGATTTGTACTGTTGCAATTTGTTCTGGGTTAGCCTTATTATTCACGTAAAATGACTGGACTATAAATCCATCCTAGATTTCAACTGGATTTCATTTTTTCCAGGATCCAGTATATTGTTTGACATTTTGTACCATCAACAAGACACTCAGTCAGCAGAGACCAAACCTGACAGGGCATCTCGTAAAGAAAAGTGAGTTGAACATAAACTGTGTACAGTCGCCTATGTAAGTTGACAGAGCCTGTGTCAGCCTCAATTTTGACAGCATAGCAACATACCAAATCAGAGAAAGCATCCATTTCCATCGGCTGATTTAGGAGAATATAGAGCAATTTTCTCTATTGAATTTGCTAAATCAAATATGAAACTTTGTTTTTAGATGTTTATTAAGAGATTTCTACACGTAATTCGTCTTATAATATCGAATGGAAACAATAACGAAGGAGTGGCTGACACAGGCGCTTTAAGGACCTAACACACCATAGCATCACTTTGTGTTTGTTTACATGATACAAGGCATCATAAACTCTGACTTGATTGCTAAGCTTTTAGGAGCTTTTCTTTTCTTTGTGTGACAAAACTTGCTGAGCGGACAAAAATATCAAGGTTTTTGCGAAGTCTCTGAATTTTGATGGTAACAAAAATGCCGACGAAGCAGTGCATCATGGGAAGGTGAGCCGGCTCCTTTAAAATCATCGTTTAAAATGGGTGACTCAACAAATGTTGAATGAAGTTCAATGGGATGTTGTATTGGTTTGAACCAAGCCTTGCAAAGGTAAAAAATTCTACCTTTTCATGACAATCACAACATTAGAGCTCATTTTACACCTAGACAATCGGCAGTGGCGGATCCAGGGGGATTCCGTTTCTTCTACGCTCCCTGGAAGACTAATACGGGCAATTCAAGGGGGGGGGGGGGGGGGTCCACGGAGGGGGGGGGGGGGGGGGGTCCGTGGAACCCTCTGGGTCTGCCACTGATTGGTCAATTTCGTCCGTCTTACGTCCGTGAGAGGCTCAGGCGAATAAAACCCTTTATTATATAAGCAAATTGGTCTGTAAAATCCTAACTATTTCTCCTGTTATCAGTACCGTGGAACCAGATACTGAAGTCACAGAAACGAGTGATAATTGCGATGGTGAGAAGGAGGAGCCAATGCCAAATCTAGCTGAGGTGCTGGACCAACTTGGCTTACAAGACTACACTGCACTATTTGAATCAGAAAAAGTTGACACAAACACGCTGGTTAGTATTGTCGGGGGACGTATGAGGGCGTCACTCAAGGCCGGCACAGACTAGGGGACAAGTACCAGGAACTAGTCCCTGATGGGACTTGTCCCCTAGTCTGTGCTGGCCTATACACACTAGGAAAAATTCGCAATTTGTCCCAAGGGACAAGTCCCACGAATCAAACCAATATTTAGTCCCCGCGACTGAAATTTCAACGCAAAAACAGGAGTACACACTAGGGGACGTGTCCCCTAGTCTGTGCCGGCCTTAACAGTGTTCATTGTAGAACGTATCCAGACACAGCTCGAAGCGCGAACTTGGATACGTTTTGAAAACGTGACTCGCACAAATAACTCTAGCAAATGCGAAGAAAATCAACACTATTTCAGCATTTTTCATTAATTTTGTCCTTTCTTGCCCTTTTCTTGCATTTACTGGTATCTGCTACCTGTGAAGAGAGAGAATTTTCTTGACCGAAATTCCCTTCCTATGATATTCTTTTGAAGGAAAAATCGGCTATAAATTTGAACCCCGATCAGGAGATCCAGCTAGTCAAACATTTAGTCAAATCACGCTAGTAGGTCACTTTATATAACCAAAAACATGTACTGGTCTGGTCATTTGCCATTTTCTGGCTTTCAAATCCGACACATTTCGCTACTAGTAGGCTATAACTTATAGCCTACTAATAGCTCAACCAATCAGAACGCAGCATTGACAATAGACCACTAGTGTGATTTGTCTAATTAACAATTAGACCTCGTGAGGCCGCAGGCAGGCGCCTCATGATATATTACTCACTATATGGTGCGTTTAAACATCGAAAATATGATCAACTTTACAACTACAAACTTCTGTACAATGCACTAGGAAATGTTCATTGTTAATACCTCAGTACGCGTGCAATTTTGCTACTGTGTTTTTCTACAGTTCCTTTCATACTTGTGGAGAATATCCAAGGCTGTGATCGCTGGGTTTGGCAAATCAAATGGCAACGTTCCAAACCGCCAAGCTTCCATGTGTTCGTCTCTGTTTTCAGCCTCGCTAGCCATTAGGTGCTGTAGTTTCATCATTTCTGAATGAAGCGCGGCCTTTCTTGTCATCGGTGATTTCAGATGTGGCATCAAACCGATAGCGCCAAGGTTTTGTCGTTGCCTTTTCGTGTGACTTTCCCATACTATTGTGATATCTTCTTCGTCGAATGAAAAGTATGTTTTACTTTTCTTACCATTTGCCAGTGAAGGAGCATTTCTTTTACTTTTTGCGTTTTCTTCAATTCCTGGTCTCGCATTGCCTGCTGTTGACTGGTCTGCCATTTTTGTGGGAAAAATTGGCTCTATGGTAAAATGGAAACGAGTTGTAGAACAAAATAAGTGGCTCGAAATCCTAGAATTCATCTCTTTTTATACCAGTTGATTTTCTTTTTGTACGTCAATAAATTTAGGCGTGGTGATTTGTATTACGAACTTGGGATAACTGGTACTTACCATTCGTCACGAAAAAACCGGTTTGGTCGAGTAGACAAGCTTCAGAGGTTGTCCGCCATTTTGGTTGAAAGGAACCGAATGGTTTATACTGGTTCGATGACCAAATAAGGTAACTGATCGAAACCGAAATGCGAAATGTCTTGTACCATTTGTCGTTGATCAAACCAACCGGTTTTTCTTGACCAATGGTAGGCAACCCTCATCGCACAGATAGATAACCCGTATAACAACATACGTCCAATCACTAACTAACGCATTGGGGACCGTTCATTTTTTATCAGGGGGGGGGGGGGGGGGGCTGGTGGAAATGAGGGGGGACCCTGTATTTTTTTGGGTGCCCCCCCCTTTCATGTCCGTATTTTTTTAGGTGGCCCCCCCCCCAAATCCAATGGTTTTTTTTCTGATGCCCCCCCCCCCCCATCTTATAAATGCTTGCCCTGCCAGATAGACTCTTGTGCGAGTGATGCAGTCTCATTCTTCTTAGTAGCAGATAAAACTTTTTTCTTCTGTCAAAGCTAAGGAACCGATCCCCCCTCAGAACTATTAAACGTTTTCGTGAAACCCCCTCCAGTCCCCTTTTTGACCTAGTAGAAGACATTTTACAGAAAGATTGGGTGGGCATATTTCTTTCGTTGCGCGCGAAGCGCGCCCAACTTTTGATAAGCGCATTTCAACAAGCCTCAGAAGAAGGGTAGATGAACATTCCGTTTTTTGTGTATAGTAAACAAAGCCTGTCAGGAGCCCAGGAATTAAATACGCTAACTATGATGAAAGCTCCTAGCGAAGGGCTCCTGAGCCTTTAGGTTATATTTTTCATGCGCGCAACTATGCGCCGCAAATGACGAACTTATTATTATCCATGTGCGTGAAGCGTGGCCCAAATGACGAATTTCTATGCTTGTAAGCAAACGTTGAACTCACGCTTACCTAAGGGGTCTTCTTTCGAAAATAGAGATTGCCTGGCAGGACATCATTGTAGGAAGGGCTTATTTTTCTCGTCAAAAAACTCAAAACACATGTTAGATGTTATTCTTCATGCGCGCGAAGCGCGCCAAAATTTTTATTATGTATTGAGTGAAGTCAGCTTTAGTACCAAGCTGCGAAATATTCGCAGAGTAAAAAATTGAACAGATTTTGAAAAAAATGTTGTTGCAGGACGTTATCACTTACCACTGTTGCACTACTATATTTGAGCAAAAAATGAAATATTATGAAAAGAAAACCTGTTTGGGTAAGCAGGCGAGAGTTCATTTATGAATATGGTCATAAACTTGCCACGAATAATCCACAGCATGGTTCGCCGTTACATGTTTCAACTAATCTATATGTTTCTGGTGAAGTTAAGTAGAAAAATGCAAATGATAGAGAAGTTGCTGAAATAACTACTATCTGTAGCTGTTTCACTCTCTTCATTGTCCAAATCTTGCTGAAAAAATTATGACCCTCTCCAGAACAAGAAAAATTTGTACCATCCCTATAGGCACGCGAAAAAAAAAATAGAACCCTCCCCACAAAAATAGGAGCCCTCACACGTTCCTTATACCAAGCCTTGAATAGACACTGAGTTGTAGTTGTACTGTGAGTATTTTCTTGCCTACAGCATGCTATAAAAAATACAAACTTTTCGTTCCCTCCCTGTTATGTGCTTGTATTTTTTTTGGTGACCCCCCCTTTAGGGGCGTATTTTTTTGGGTGGCCCCCCTTTGAGGCCGTATTTTTTTTGGTGCCCCTCCCCCCCCCCCTCATTTCCACCAGCCCCCCTCCCTGATAAAAAATGAGCGGTCCCTTGGGTGCTATGACGCTAATATAACTGGACCACTCCTTAGCAACCAACGTAATGGAAACGTTTCAATGACGTCGCAACGAGCCACTCCTTGACAACAAATACAATGAAGGGAATTGCTAATTACAAATCGTATTTTGCAAATTGAATCGTTAATATTACGTGCACTTGATGGGATTTCCATTTTGAATCGTTAATTTCCATTTCCATTTTCCAAGGGACAAATTTCGCATAATCACATACGTCCAATCACTAACTAACGCATTCGGTGCTATGACGCTAATATAACTGGACCACTGCTTGGCAACCAACGTAATAGAAACGTATTAATGACGTCGCAACGAGCCACTCCTTGACAACAAAAAGAATGAAGGGAATTGCTAATTGCAAATCGTATTTTACAAATTGAATCGTTAATTTAACGTGCACTTTGTGGGATTTTCATTTCCTTGACCATTTCAAGGGGCATTATTGCCGATATCATTACTGAGGAAAAAATGTTTGGTATCAAGTGATTGACGTCATTGCTACCACACCTAGAAAAACAATTCTCCTAGAAGTGCGTATTGGTAACTATATTTACTAAAAAATTATAAGATGAAAGCTGGTTTTTATATTATTTTATATAATTGATTCCATACTAATCATTTGTTTTATTGCTTTTTTCCATTGATTTGTGGAATATATTTATACTATTCGTTTTTAATATTTTAGTATTCCACAAATCAATATAAAAGCATCGTTATATCAAATAAATATTATTATTTAATAAACAAACACAATGAAGGGAATTTCTGACTACAGATCATATTTGGCAAATGGAGTCATTAACTCAAAGTTCGTTTGGTGTGATTTTCATTTCCTTGAACATTTCTATATCTAGGGGCATTATATAGTACCGGAAAGTGCGCACGGGTGGTAACTTTGGTATCGAGCTTTTTGATTGGCCTGTGCCTAAGCAGTGCTAAAATGGCTTCCTGTCACGCCAGCAACGGTTACGTGCTGGCCAATCAAAAAGCACAAAGAGTAAGGACGAAAAGACTCGGGAGTTTTGATTGGGTGAAGCCAGAAGGCAGTTTGACGGTTGGAAATCGTTAGCGAGAGTTCGCAGAATTAGGAAAATCGCAATAATGTTAGCCTAAAGCCCTTTTAATACATTTTTGCCATTCTCATGCAGTCATTATGCAGTGAAACAGACGTGAAAGAGATGGGGCTACCCATGGGCCCAAGGAAGAAACTTATGGGATACCTGAAACAGTATTCTGCTTTGAAGGTAAAGCACGATATCCATGATGTTCTCTTTGTGCGCATACATGCAGCTGGTTCAGAAACGTCAGAATTGTCGGATTGTCCAGTGACCCTTTTATTATTCTCAAACCCATTCTTCACCGAAACCGACAGCTATTTGAGAGACACTTGTGAATGTCAATCAAAGAGCTCTGTGAGCAAACTCGTTCAGAGGACGTTCAAATGTGGCTCATTTTACTTTCTCGGCAAGCCTTGGTCTCCCTGTGGTAGCTTAGGTCTTGAAGTCGAGAAGGCTATTACGAAATACGGCGGAAAGCGTCACATTTTAGCTGTTTTTCAGTGCAATCGAATTCGTATATCCACCTTAGCTAATACAAATACCTCAGTTTTATCTGTTGGTGAGGAATTCTGGTTCAGAAGTTTGACTCTAAGATCAGAATTTGGTCCCTTTTCTTGGAATCCAAGATGGCGTCCATTTTCGTAGATATGTCGACTTCCGCCAACGTATCGGGCGTAGTTCGTAGTTTGCCGAAGTTCATCGGATTAGGATCGGACCACACTGGAGCCAGGAGCCCATGACGCCGGCCCTCACCACAAAAAACTCAAGAACGAGTTAACAAAACATGTCACCAGATTGATGATAATCGTCAATTTGAAGGCTATTATTTAGTCGTCGTGTTGGAGGTAACGTTGCCAGTTCATACTAGGACACTTCCTGTCCTCTGGGTCCAGTTGCTCGAAAGTGGTGTATCACTAATCGAGAATTAATTACATGGTGACTCGATGGTTTTGTTCAGAACTAAGCCTGGTTTACATTTAACCCATCTTTTGAACAACCCGCTCCTGGGGGCCGTTTCTCAAAAAGGCCGAGAATTCTCGGGCCCGAAAAGTTTGTTTTGAAATTTAATAGATTGATCCCCAAGTTTTTCGTTTTCTTTTCTACCCTGATGATTTAAATAGTCTACAACTTCCTATCCGTGAATATGTATACTGTTTACGTCTCAAAAAAGAAATTTTCGATTTCATTCAAACCCTGAAATCGACGAAAAATCACCCGAAAAGTATCGGGAGGTCAGTTGCTCCCGAAAATTTTTCCACTGTTTTTCACCGAGTTTTTCGGGTGCCCGAAAAGTTCGGCGTAATTCTATAAATACCATAGAATAGAAATAACCACGAAAAGGGAGTTATAGACTATTCAAATCAGCAGGGTAGAAAAGAAAACGAAAAACGTTGTGATAAATCCATAAAAAATTCAAACAAAGTTCTCGGGCCCGAGAATTCTTGGGCGTTTGGGCGCCTGGTGTGTACCGGCCTTTAGATTTTAGTGCGTCCCTATTCTCAGTTCGTGTAACTCTTTCAACTCTTCTTACAGGAGAAGCGGAAACAAGAAAAAGACCGCCAAGATCAAACAAAGACCACCTCTAGTTCAGACCCTCAGACCCAGTCGGTGGACTCTGTAACCTCGCTGACTACCGTGGGGAGTGTAGAAGTGTTGTACCATCAAGGCATGGCGGGCACGGGTCAACCATTCGTTAAATACCCCAGGCTGGACTTCAAACCCTTCGCGTTTTTTGCACTTGGATCGCCAATAGGAATGTTCATGACTGTAAGGTGAGAGCCACCTCGATGGATCTTCATTTATTTCGCACAGAGCGGTTTCAGATGAGTGTTGAAAAGTATTTTCATGTGCATTTACTTTGCATTATTTTTTATATTGACCCTTATTTCAGTCAACCAACGAAATTTTGAACTTAACAGTGTGTATGTAGTATCACGTGCCCATCGCGTGATGGTGTTTTTACTTGGCTTGGCTTACAAAGAAACCAGAAAAAGTAAAACCAGTGGTTTTACTTTTAAACATTCACATTTTTAGACTGTAAATCAACTATTTTTAAATTATTATCTATTATTAATTATTGGTATTAATTATTGGTTTGTTTGTTTGTTTGCTTATTTATTTAATTACTTGGCTGGTGATTGGCTGACGAAGACGAAACAAGTTGTATTTTCTATTTATGATTGGTTAGATTTATTTGGTCTTCACTCTAATTCGAGACTTATATAACCAATTTTTGTTTCCATTTCTTGTAGAGGGGTAGATCAAGTTGGCCCGGATTATCAGCTTCCGACGTGTCCAAGAGTGTTCAATATTTTCCATCCAGTAAGTAGGGTGTTTTAATCTGTGCTCGCAAGAATCCCTAGCCTGCTAAGGTAGTACGTGTAGTGCCCGAAATTAGAGATAGTACAGCAGATTGGTGCAGAATTTAGGTCGAATTGTGCAAATAAATGTTACAAGCATGAAATTTGGCACAATGACAGAGCTTTATACCATAAGTAGTCTTGATGCAAAAAACACGCAGAAACGTGCATACTTTCCGTTTTACAGAGGTGGAATTAATTATCTTGTATAAGAATAAAAGCCTGACTAAACGTTTTCCAAATTCTACCTAACTTCACGTAATGTTGAGATTGCATGCCCTTCAAGTTTAGGCAGACAAACCACGCCCAATTGCGGTACTTACAGGTATTACAGTGACGAATGTAAAGGTTTACAAAAATGAATTAAACATGATAGTTATTATTGACATCTTTTTGCAACCTATTACAGACAAATTACCTAGCACCTTCGTAGCTAATCACATGCCCAAAATGCTTGTATTTGACACATTCAACATTTTTTGGCTTTTGAGCTAAGAAAGAGACATTAAAGATTTTAATTCGACTTTCCTTGCTTCAACTCTACCACTTCTTTTCGCAAGTACACTTTACTATAGGAAAATGTTCTTTTACATAACTTTTCGAACGGTTTTCCACACAATGCAAGACCTCACCAACTATGAGCACCCCACTAGCCCACCAGCTAGCGTAGAAGAAAAAAGGTTGCGCGTTGTCATGTACTGCTTTCTAGCAATTCAATATCCGTTTGGTAAGATGTTACTTTTGAAGCATGTTTTAATGTCTACTATCAGGTAGCCTGAGTATCAGGCGGAATTTTATTTTTCTGTGAGAAAATGAGAGAGGAACGAGGAGGGGGAGGGTCCTGATACTCAGGCTAGCTATCAGGCGAAGGGAGGCGAGGGGTGAACTGAAATGTACAATCCACTAAAAAACTGTATCTCCGTGTATCTAAAATCATTTCACATTTTTTCTTCTGAAAGCAAACGTTTCTTGTAGCGAGTGCATCAATATTTAGTTCCACTATCCCTATATATCCACCTTTGGTGACCTAAGTTCCTGCGACAAGTCGGACCTCACAGGATGGCTGGAGTTGGTTGCCCCTACTGTTCATAGTGAGCCCCTTGAAGTCATTGCAGTCGTGATTGACGGAGCCGCCGTTGTAATTATGCTAAAAGAAGAGAACCGTAAGACGTAAAAGCACTACGCATTATCATTTGTTTATTCTTTATGTGCGCCATTACTAGCAAACAACATGAAGAAGATAGACATTGCCTGGGACGTGGCAACAACAGTCCAAAGGTAGGCACAAGAGAAAAACGAGGTCAAGGAATAAGAAGACGAGCAGAAGCTCGAGAGCCACATCACACATATCCCTAGATTGACCTCTCTGATCGTTCAAAGACAAACTGCTCTGTCAGAGCATAAGAAAGAGTCGTACCAGTATAAAGACCTAAGGAATAAAGTGCAACGAGAATGCAAATCATCTAAAGCTAAATACTATACTCGCAAAGTGTCAGCTCTGACGTTACCCATTGGTACAAAGAGGTCAAGTCCTTGAGTGGCAGCACTGACTCATGTGGTTGGTGGAAGCAGATGGTTGACGATGATGTTCCTTCCATCCAGGAATTATGCGAGGAGCTCACTTCAATGTGTTCTTGTATGACCAGACACCAAACATCGTCAGTTGTACTAACTGAAATTCGGAGCCAGTCCCCAAGAGCTCCTAATCACCCCTGGTAGGGCTCACAGCTCTGTAGCATCAAAGTGAAAAAATCCTCTGGCCCTCGCACCCAGCCCCAAACATCGTATGCAAGGAGTAAGCCTTTGAGTGGCAAGGGTGGACATTTTTCCAAGAAGACCAAAGATGTGATACCTACTGGGGAGAAGTCTCCCATAGCCATCAGAGTTGGGATGGCGAAAAAGCCATCATGTAATAAATGCTGAACCAACAATCTGGACCGTACTCCCCGAGATCTCTACAACGTGTCAGCTACTCGTGCAATGCGGCTGTCAACCTGATAATGGGTGTCGAGGGCGCTGTAAATGTGTCAAAGCACGTCCTCAATGCACTGCCATGTGCAAGTACAGAAGAGGTTACGAACGACAGTAAGACTAAGCTAATTTTCATTGTTGGTTTAGGACTTCATAATATTTAGACTTTTCAGACAGGCATATAACAAAATATGGAATTTTTGTTGATGCAGGAGGCCAAGCTAATCGTGGCATCTCAATCAAATTTAAAATACTTTTGCTTTAAATGATTTTTTATTTCATAACTTTCAACACTGGAAGTAACTGAAATAAGGTGTGGTTTAACTTAAGAATAATGCCGCATAAAACATCTTATCAATACTTGTAATTTGGAGAAAAAGGAAACTCCAGAAATAGATTTTGCCAAATAGTGAAGTGTACATCTATCAAGGCTGTAAGAAAGCAATAAAGGGCGTGACTCAATATGTATAGTAATGCGGGACATCTATTTGTGAATAAAGTAACATATTAAGGCTTTTGTGTAAAATTAAGACGTCCTTATTTCTTTAACGAAAATAAATAAACCCATCTTTATGCTATCTGGAAGTATTTACTTTTGGGCGTGGTTTTTATATAGAATTGCTCAGGACATCAAGCTCTACCACTTTGCCAAATTTCAAGCTTGTAACATCAATTTGCACAATTTTGCACCAATCTGCTGTACTAAGAGGCAGTGCCACAATTTAAGAGCTAATTTAGTGAGCTTAAAATGAAGTCCAATTCACAAGAAGTAAGCAAAGTAACCCTCTAAGTTTGTCAAATAACCTTTCAACTGCCAGATGATTTCAAATTTGGAGTATTTCCGTATGTTATTGAGCGGATGGAATTAGATTGCGAAGGGCCTTTTGAATTCATTTTCTAACCGTTTGCACTACTTTCCTTTGTTTCATATTTGTTGTCACCTGAACAGTTCGACCCAGTGGTAAGTGATCTGTCGCTTTATATTTGTCAGGGCTTTGAATTTTTATATAGAATGGAACTTGTGTACGATTTTACAGGGAACTTCCACAGGGAATTCTGCAGAAACCTCATCCATGGGAAAAGCTGAATTTCTCATGGTAGAAGAATGGGAAGTGTTCGGATTTCCCATACAATACAATACAATACAATACAATACAATACAATACAATAATATATTTAGAGTCGGTGACGTGGGGAGAGTTACCCGGGCTCCCGAGCCAGAAGCTCATGTGAAAAACGCGCGACTATGGCTATCCATGGGAATTCAGAACACTTCTCATGTGTGTGCCTTGGGAAATTCAGTTTCTGCAGGAATTCCCTGTGTTCCTTGTACTACCTAACCAGTGAGAAATTTTGAATGCAAGGGGTCACGCATTTTTGGATTTGCCATTCCTGTTAATTCCGTTTTCTTTTTGTTACTATCCACGTACAGGCGTACAGAATAGAGCCACTGATCGACTCCTCTATCGCAGTCGAGCCCGTCATGATCAAGCACCACAAAGGAAGAAAGCGCATGCACTTAGGTATGAAATAGATAAATAAATAAATGAAAATAAATGTTTGCGAGTCCCCAGTCTGGTAGCTCGTAAGCTGAATTGCGCTGAGCCCCAGCGGCGCCACTGACAACCAAGCGGTCGTAAGCACAGACACTGAGGGTGGTCACTGCCAGAAGGTTTATTACGTCCCCAGTGGTTCTTTAACGTCCCCACTGAAACTGAGTAGAGGAGTAAAGGCAAGACGGGACCTCGGTTTATTGTCTCATCCGAAGACGTGAAACACGGAATAAAGTTCAACTCACAATATGAAACAGTTTCGACCACGACCCGAACAGAAAGAAATTTCCCTCTGTCCCCGCCGGGAGTCGAACCCGGAGCACAGTGGTGAGAGACCAACGATGTAACGCTGAGCCAACCGCACTTGTTGTACTACATACAAACATTCATACATAAATTTCGCAATTGCTTATTAGGCCTAGGACAAACGCCGTGGAAAAGTCGCGCCGCACCAATCTAAAACCATTCACACCGGCGCTTTAACCAGTTTAAAGGTGTTTTAATTAAACTGGTTTAATTTTTTTTCTGCCATGAGAAGAATGCTCCAAGCCTAAATAGTATACACTGTACATGTTACTAAGGCCCGTTTCAAACGTCGTGCTTCTCATGTGCAGAACCTAATTGTCCTGAAAATTATTTTGGGCTTAGAAATAGTTTCAAATGTCAGCGACGGTAAAAATATAAGAAGATAGATAACCTATAACAAAAACAATTGGAATGTTAAATTAGTTTTTTGCCATATGCTCTTCTAATGGATGTAGAGAAAAGAAATCTACCAAATTAGATTCGGCACATGAGAAGCACGACGTTTGAAACGGGCCTAAGTGACCATTTAGCTAAGAAGAGTTTATCACAGTAAGAAACTAAAGCTTACGGCTAACCCAGGACACATGTACCGCGCAACTTGTGTCCTGCATGTTTCCCCGAGTGGCTAACCTAGGAAACATCGCACGCGTGTGTCTCGGACTCATGAAATGTTTCTTGTCTTGCGAAGAAACATTTCTTTGTGTCCCGGCTACACAATTTGTTGCGCGCGACAGTGTTTCTCGAGTGGCTAAACCGGGAAACATGAAGGAAACATGTGTCCGGCTACAATGTTGCGCGCTACATGTGTCCTAATTTAGCCAGGGCTTAAGGATGTTGTGAGGCGAAGAAAAACCTTATTTAAATAAACATAGTTTTTGTGTGAATAAGGTATAAGAGTTCCCGAACGGAGTTAATAGTGCTTGAGGTCTGACGAATCTGTTCTCTCACTAAAGACAACCACTGGATTTTTTTTTCAGAATTGCGGGATAACTTGGCTCGATTTGGCGCCAACCTAAAAGCCAGTCTGATAGAATCAGCCAAGAGCACGTGGGAATCTATCCAGGAATTCGCCAGGGCGCATGCGTATTCTGACGTAGCGCCGCCGCAACACCTCGAGGGACCCTCCACTCCCACATCGATCGTTAGTGACTCAGATAGTATGTAGACGTTGGACAAGTTTGAGAAAACCTGTTTTTTTTTTACCGCATTGAACTTATAGCGCTATTCACTGTTTATCCACATTGCCATTGTAATGCTAATGTGCCAACTGTAGATTGAATAGCGCCCTTTGTTCTGTGAACCAGTCGATATCTCTAGTTGGCACATTTATGACAATGGATGACGTCAGCGTGAACAGTGCTATTGCTTTTTAGTATCACCCAACTAGTGGACTATTGCCAATGCTGCATTCTGACTGGTTACGCTACTTGGCGGACTATTATCAATAGATCTCTAGTAGCGAAAGCACCGATTTTTAACATAAAAACAATGGCGCCCGCTTCTCGTTTTGTCGAGGTTTCTGATGATTTTTAGACAATTTTTCACTTTTTTCTCCAACGAGTTGGGTAATACTAAAACAATTAGACCTCTTTTGTTTCAAGGGCGAGAGTTTCAAGGGCTACGCGACCTCAAAATTCACTTTTTCGATTGGCGATTTTACGCAAGAAAATTGTAATGTTAATTTTTTTTGAACCAGAGAGTTAAACATTCGAGGCAAGGAAGACAAAGGATAGCTTAAAACCATGTTGTTTGATATGACAATCAATTTCGTCCCACTGAAGTGGAGGAATCCAGCGTTTGGGTTTAATCAGGGAGTGTTTAATTGACGGCTAAAAATCGCCCATCGCAACAGTGAATTTTGCGGTCGCGTAGCAATGCATACAGTGTCTGAAATCTTCATTTTTCCAAAGATCTCTCCTCAGTGTCTGAGGAAGGGGAGCCTATCAAGATTGGCGAGCTGAATGGCGGGGACAGGATCGATTACGTTCTTCAGGAAAAGCCGATAGAGAGCTTGAATGAGTATCTATTCGCCTTGAGCAGTCACGTTTGTTATTGGTAAGTATCTTTTTATCAGAAGTAATATATAGAGAATAATACACACAGCTCACTCGGGAGATATAATAGACCTTTTTCCGCTTGAGTGAATGTCCTGTGGTTTTGCTAGGTCTGTCTTCCCAACTGGCACTCATGCGAAACAATGTCTTTTGTTTTCTTGTAATTTCACGAGAAAATTCATTAATATTGATGTGTGAAAACAAAGAACATTCTATGCTTGAGTGCCAGTTGGGAAAACAAACCACAGGGACCCCACTCAAGGGGAAAATAAATTCCATATCTCCAAGCGTCCATGTATTATTCTGTTTATTATATAAAACGTAACACTATTTTTCAAAACAACTGGAATTAATTGGAAAAAACGTCCCGCATTTAAAGTTGATAATTTCACGTGTTAAAAATATCGTTTCTTTACGTGTTCCGAGATACGAAATTACTCATTGGTAGAAATCCTTGTTTTCTGTAGTTTTTCTAATAAAGCTTGTTTTATCATGATTTCCATCCATTTTCAATGGATGTTCGGAAACCTTCTGTGTTTACTTATCAGAAGTAATATATCAAACACGAGACAGCGTGTTTCATCAGGATTTTCAAACATTGAGAAGTGAATAATTTATTGTAGACAAAAAGACGTGAATAAAATCTCAACTATACAAATTACGACCGCGTTCCCAAACCTCCTTCACGCGTATGATTTCCCTTGTTCAAACTTGATCATTTACGCAAATTGAGCGTTGTGATTGGATGAGTTGGTCAGTGTCATAGCTAGCGACAAATGCTTGAAAATATATTTGTCATACCTTATTCTCACTTAATTTCGCGACTACTAAATTTCGCGATTTTGAAAAATTATAAACTTGCGAAATTTAATACTACTATAACATCAATAGTTAATAATGAAATTCAAGCTGTGAAACAAAGAGGATTCCCCAGAGGATTCGTTCACCGACTTAGAGACAGTTTATTCATTTTTTTTTGCCAGGAAATATACATCAATATCTATATATAAAAACAAAATAATAATAATAATAATAATAATTTCCAGGCGAGGAAGCTCATAACAAACCTTAAGGGCTTATAACCATAACGATGACGTTATTATGTTGTTACAGCTAAAGTACCTTCATTACAAGAAATCGCGAAATTTAATACACCAAATTTTATTTCCTCTCAAAATCGCGAAATTTAATACTCGCGAAATATAGCGCTTGACTTTCGCGAAATTAAGTACTCGCGAAATTTAGTCATGTTTTTCTGAACGATTTTCAGGTTATCAGAAGATACAGCGCTCTTCATGCTGAGAGCAATTTACAAAGATGGTAGAGCGACGTGAGGAAAGATAAGTTTGATACACAATTTTTATCAATGAAAACATAGGGATTATTTTGATCGGCGGTTATGGTGATGTGGGAATAGCGCTCTGCATGTCGTAATGGAATTCTTCAGGGTTGAGTGGGTAGAGATGGAATGCAACGGGAATGACACGATTCAAGTGACGTGAACAAATATCATAGACAGCGCTTGTGCCTGGAAAACAACTACTTGCTGCTGTTTCGAGTAACACGGGACCTCGCCGTTGTCAGCTTCGTGGAGTTTGGCAGTTAGTTTCTGCGTTGTCAATCAATGCGTCAGAGCCAATCAGATCCTTGCCAAGTGCACTCGTTTGGTTTCCCTTGTGAGACATGTCGCGACAGAAGTCATTTCACTGCCCTAGGCGAAGGCTCAACGGTTTGATTGACTACGCAAAAAAACTCGGTTTCCTGTAACAGCTGAAAACTGCGGATCCAAGTCTACGCGTACATTTCCTTTTCCGGTCGTACTGTCATACCCGTCAGCGCTTCGCAAGCTCTGGGAATCAAATACTAACTACCTACAGTAGGTATTGGTCATCGAAGGAATTCGTAGATACACAACTATTGTTGTCCTCTATAGTTTGACTGATAGAGATCACGAGGAATTTATTTCATGGAAAGTTATTTCACGCGTCCAAAAATACTTCATTTTGATGACCTAACACTAGTAATTTGCTGTCATTCACAAGACAAGATCGCTAGAACTCCCATCTCCCCTATTTCAATGTTTGAGGTAGCAGTGCTCTAATTGCGATGATGACAGCCCCGGTAAACAACATTGTACTGGGGGAGGGGAAGGTGGGGGGACGGGTGTGGTACATAGAACCCCTGTATACTTGAAAAGTACTACATACTCTACAACAATTTTGTCTCGCATTGTAGATTTTGGGCGCAAACAATTTTTAAACAAACAAACGAACACTGTAGCAAATCTACAAGACACGGTACTTTAAGTAAGACTTGAAGATATAAAGCAAGAAATATAATATTTGTATTTGTATATGGAGATTTTTATCGAAAAAAAAGTAGTTCGAAGAAATAAAGGTAATATTGTGGAGTAGCGAGTTTTGTATTTGAGATTGTGTTGTGACATTATAAAGACCGAGTGGACGGATAGAGCGGATTCCAGATAAGTGTCGAAAGGTTTTAGTATTTGCGTTTACTTTGCGTTTACTGTATTCTAATTGGTTCTTCATTAACTGTCAACCAATCAAATGTTGAACTAAACGCAGCTGTGTATTTAGTGATCACGTGCTCAGCGCGTGATAGTGGTTTTCATTCAGGAAGCCATTCAACAGCAACTTTATTTTGTCTCGTGCATGATTGGCTGGGTTCGAGAACTCGAACCTCCAAGAAAAATCGAAAATAATTCGAGTTGTCCGGAGACTAGGAAACTGACGTCGCACTACAATGTATTTGCTATTCAAGCATTCACCAAGTTCGGACATATCCAACGTAGAACTTCATGGACAAGTAAAATCCTAAACCTTGAGTTAGCCGGGGAAAGAGGCAGAGGCGGAACAAACTACAAAACGTGGAAGATGCGGTAAATCAAGGTCTGCGGCAGACTGGCACAGGGAATTTCTGCAGAAACCCATCCGTGGAAAAAGCTGAATTCCCCAAGGCACACGCATGAGAAATTCACAAGGATAGCCTTAGGAAATCCGAGCACTTCCCATTCTTCCACCATGGAAAATTCAGCTTTTCCCATGGATGGGTTTCTGCAAACATTTCCTGTGTGGTCTAAAGGTGCGCAGGACTGCGCAAAATGGAAGAAATCCATCAAGAACTAGCCTGGGAAAGCCGACACCACTTTAAAGGCCCATCCATGGCCATCCAAGCCGCATTTCAGGCACACAAGAAATAAAATGCAGTTGAAAATGCAACCCAAATTTACAGCTTGAACTTGTGAAATTTAAAGAACAGTACATTAGGAACCCCTTTGGGGCCTATTAGCCAATCACAGCGGTTGTTGACAATAGATCCTTGTTGACTATGGGCCTTTTATACCGCTCGCCAAAAGAGACGGTGTATGCGTGCTCAAGCCAAGCATTCCGTACTGATGATGTATTTTGCCTCAGATCTGGTCAAAAGAATTACGTGGCCAGTTGAAATTTATTTGCAATTTATTTGAGTAACTCACTGTTAAATGCTTTGTGTGCATCTAGTCTAACAGGCCGCGACATTGCTTTGACCGGGCCTGGGTCAAAATACGTCATCAGTATGGAATGTTTAGATTAAGCGCGCAGACGCCTCTTTGCGGGAAAGATAAATAGATAGATAGAAGCTTAATTTTTTTTCACGGTTGTAATCTGCAGGTACAATAATAATAAAATTATAATACGGCCACAAATCATCTCCAAGCTTTATGACATGCGGGGTGCCTCAGGGATCAATCCAAGGCCCGCTTTTATTCCGTTATATCAATGATCTATCGGATGTTCTAATGCATTTGCAGCTCAGAACGTACGCCGATGACACGAGCCTTTTCTGCGAGCTCTAAGTGGTGTCGGCTTTCGCAGGCTCATCAAAATTTACAGCTTCATGCAAACGTCCACCCACGGTAGTGGACAAGGACGCATAAGGATAGTGATGTGAGCAAGTGAAAACGTTGACTTTTTCTTGCTCGCGCACAAACCTCATAGACCAGTTTCTTCAAGCTCACGGCATTTCTGGCACATGCGCAAAAGAGAAATGTCATTTATATGGACAGGCTACTTTTGCGAAGTTGAAAAACAAGAAAACGAAAAGGTATATTTATTTTTAATGGACTTGATTTGTCAATCTTCAATCAGAATGAAATTTCACTTCTTATTGGCGCATTCGATTTAATGTCACAATATTTTACTTTTACTGTCATAACCACCTGGTTCTTGGTCTTTTCCAAGCGTTTTTAAATTGTAAAAATGTACTATAAAATTCCACGGCAAATTAGACTCCAATAACATTGTCAAATTTTAGAAATGCAAATGCAACAAAACCAGCTAATAACACTGACAAATTTTAATTGAGAAATGGGGCTAAAATTTGACAATGTAATTGGTAATTCGCTTGTTTAGTTCAGACGCACTTGTTTTGCATTGGAGGAGTTGCATCATTTAAATGACGGTAATCGTCTGGATATTTCAGAGTATTTCATAAACAGTTTGAGAGGAATTTTCGCCAAAAAAGAATAGTTGGGTCCCATCTCTGGTTCAACGAGCGCTCAGTTTCACAGTTCCTTGATAGCAGACTTGATTTGTCTTGAAGCTAAAATGGGAAAGACTGTCGAATACGATCTGATATGCCGGTAGGTTTTTCTTTTTAGCTAAAATTATTTTGAGGAAAGAAATTGAATTTGAACTGTGGGACAATAGATCCCATTTGCTTACCTCTTTTTTGCTTTCCTTTCATCCTGAAATTATCCCTTTACCTACAGCCTAATTCCTTGTTTCGCGCTGCGCGTTTTGTTTTTCCTTTGTTTGCTTTATTTTTCTGGTCCGCCGTGCGGCGTGCGCTCAAGCAGATGAGCCAATCAGGCTGTTGCCTACTAGTGCAGTCAACGGGCTTCCGGCACGACGAAAACCGCCATAACGTGGCGCGGCGACGGAACCCACTGAACTGGCGAAACTGGATGAACACTTGATTGGCTCAAATGGTTTGAGTTGCGGAACAGGAAACAAAATCCTTGTTTTGAAAACGCACAACACGAGACAGCCATATTGTATTCGCGTCCCTTTTGCTTCAGGCAAATACGGGGCAAGTATGATATTTACCAGTTCAAGTAAAGAATGAATGAAAGGGTCACAAACCAAGCAAAACGTTTTCTGGCTTTTTTTATTCATTTATAGCTCTAAAAAACGAGCTTGTTTCATAAAGCAGTCTGTCATCAGCCCGTAGTGCCCAGTCATATGCTAGTCTGTTCAATGCTAGTTTTGGGCTAAATTTTCTTCCGGCTTTTAACACATGTTAACATATTTGATTGAAAGAATATCACAATCCCTTTAACAAATGCTCAGTAAAAAGTAGTATTCTAATGGAAAACCGGAGTCACTGAAGCCTCTTTCGAGTGTTCAGAGGGATATTATGCAAAATAAAGGCCGGTTTACACTTGCGAAAAAATGTGCGAAAATTCTCCTGAATAGCTGAAATCGGTTGAAGACAACTGTCTAAGTGTATCGACAATGGAAAAGTTAGCTCGAATTTCACCAGAAAAAGTCCGCCCTGTTTCGTTGCTATAGTAACTCCGACCACAGTAAAATATGCATCATCAAAACTTCAGTCTTTGTGCAGCAAGTTACAAATTTCAATAAGTATACGGATTTCCTTTGAAGTGTATAAAGTGAAGTGATCAAGCTCACGAAAAAAAAACTGTAGGCTGCATTAAAAGACTGCATTAATGGTGCGCACAAATTGCTACCGCGATGCTTTCAATCACTGAGAGCTGTTAACACTATGTATACAGCTTTTTCAATAAAGGTTGTCTGAGCAACTTCCAGGATAAGCGCTAAGTTTATCATTTGTAAAAGTTTAGATCGGATTTCACGAGAAATGTATGACCCCTTGTTTCTTTGCTATAGTAACTCTGATCGCAGTAAAATACACATAATCAAAAACTTCCAACTTCCATGCGATTTGAATCAATTCCAAATTAATCAACGTGTGAATTTCGAAATTTTAGGCGTATAAGCTCACGAAATTGTAACCATCAACTCACGAAAAACTATAGGTAGCCCCCTTAACATCAACCACTTGAAGCTTTCTCGCGATTAGGATAATATCCTTTCTCTCCTCTCCTTTCCAATTTTCATTGTTCCGTTATTCGAGCTATAATAGATAATAACATGTGTGAAGCTAATGTAAATTTTTAGTAATAATTGGTTTCCTCAATTCAATAAGTTCACACGATTCCACGGGTGCGTTCTTCATAACGTAGCAACAATGCAGCATAACATTTCGTACGGCTACAGCCGAGTTGGTTTCTCGATAGACTGATCACTGAAAATGAGTTACTACTATGAAAACAAAACCCACGCCTTTGTCATTTCAACAGAATGTAAGTAATATCAAAGATGAATGCCTCGACTAATTCTTCATCCAGATACAACCCTGAGTCGGTTGTAAGATATAGTCTTTTTATAAGAACGACAATTTTCGTTTGATGTTGGGGCAGACCGAATGTTCTCAATTTTTTGAGGAATTTTAGCCACGAATGTTCAACATTTATTCAAGATTTGTGACTGTTTGTTCAGCAATTTTTTCATGGACGTGTTTTTGTTTGTTTGTTTAACTCCTTTAACGTTTCGTTTAACGTTGTTTAGCGTTTTCTAAATCACTGAAAACGTAACTTAAAAAAAAAAGGAATCATGTTGAACACTGTGTTGAAATAATGTTCAATGATGTTGAACCGTTCAAAATTCGTGAAAAAGATCCCGTCCTGCAAAATTCCCGTCCTGATTCACTTTACAAGTGCTATATTTTAGCCATTGCTATCAACCGATTTGAAATTAAAGAACAATAGAAAAATGGAATGGAGATGTTGCTGTTTCTCGATGAATGGCTGCTTTGGCATAAGTCCCGAAAAAAAGATATAAGACATATTTACGCACTTTAGAGCTTATCTCAGCCAATCAGGTCGATCCTTGTCGAATGGTTTTTCTGTCGCGACGAAAAGCCAGTCGACTGCACTTGGCGAAATACATTGATGGTTTGTCCGGTGGAATAGAAAAAGCAAAGCAAACCACGTTTTGAAAATTCCGTACGCGGTTTGGCTGTAAAAAGTTGTCGTTTTTTATGGAAAAAAATAGCTCTTAAAACTTGAATTTGCGTTATTCGTTGGAATTAGCTAAGGAAAACTTCTTATCTATACTATTATAATCGGGTTGTCTGCGCAAACGTTTCTGATTAGCTAAATCGTTCGCACTCACTCCGCTTAGGCCTGAAGCTGTGTCGCCAAAAGAAGTTCACAAACCTGGAGAGAAGGTGGAAATCTCGACAGTGAGCGTGTTTTGATTGGAAAAGATTCACCCTGGGCTAAGTTCTAATTCAAGCGATTTCTTAAGCGAGGACAAAGCTGCCATCGCCGCCATTTTGAAATCTCCCACAGAAACTAAAAAAGAACTCAGTTCGCACAGCCGAAAGCACCATAGTCATTCAGACCTAAACAGTTCTGTCACAGATTAGTGTCAGGAATGTGCAGGGATAATTGTTATTCGAAAGCTTGAGAAAAAAATTTCATTCAGCTTGAACAAACGTACACGAGTGCCTTGCTTTCCTGTTCACGCGCTAAGGCGAAAGGAGTGACAACATTTACACGGCAAAGCAAAGCCATGAATAATATTCTCAAAGTGTAAATCCTTACGCTGTATCGCAAAACGAAGGACGCACACCCGAAGAGAAGAAGGAAATCTCAAGTGGGCGTGTTTTTGTTGGAAAAGATTCACCTTTGGCTAAGTTCTAATTCAAGCGATTTTTTCAACGAGGGACAAAGCCGCCATGTTGAAATCTCCCACATAAACTAAAAAAGAACTCATTTCCCTCAGCCGAAAGCACCATAGACATTCAAAACTAAATGGTTCTATTACAGATTACTTACCATTATGTACCGGGATAATATTAAATTCGAAAGGTTTGAGCTGAGAAAAATGTTCATTCAAGTATGAACAACTTACACCACTGCCACTGCCTAGCCTACGGCTACAGAGCGCACGCTAAGCCATGAATGAAATTCTCTAAAAAAAACCTATGATAAACTAAAATTTCTTAGAACAACTTTACTTTGCCTGTTCCCTTACTGAGATATGATAAGCATACAGACAATTTCGAAGTCAAATGGTTTTTCTGTGTAATAGGCTTGCGTTTTCAATTTTAGCGGGTTCTTCGGACTTAGACAGATTTGAGAGCCGTACTGACTCACACGACACACGTGCGTCATTTTCTCCACCAAAATCAGGGAGACCAGTGCAAAACAAACAAAAAAGGCTCTGGGGCTCACTTCATTTATTTAGGCATGGGGCAGGGGGTCTTTCTTGAAGGGAGGTCACTAGTAATGTAAATCAGCTGTTTATGGAAGGGGGAACTCAGGTTGAGTCTTCTAGCGTCACGAAGTGACGGGCTGTTTTCTTGTTATAATGGTCTTAGAGGCGTTATTAAGAACCTTCGGAAAATAAACACAGCTTTTACTTTTTAACATTCCCCAATAAAGGGAACATAATGAAATATTCTGATTGAATTTAAGTCAAACAAGAAAAGTAATAATGTTACCCTCAAGATTGAATTTATCCTACTTCTGTTTGCTTTTTCCTTTCATGTTTTCGAGTTTTTGGTTTTGCTTGTCAGTTTTGTTTTGTTTTGTTTCATCTTGCCTTTTTCATTTCCGGCTATAACATCGATTTACTTAACAACAAAAAACACGGCACGAAAACCGCTATATTAGCTTTATGTCCCTAGGAAAATGGCCGCTTCGTAAACATGACTTTAGTCTTTACAAACTTGAAGTTTCTCTCATACTCATCGAATAGTGCGGCTTTCTTATCCAGAAATTCCTATTTCCTTCCTTTATAGAGAAGGTAGTAGGAGGCCCTCGCCGGAAAGTGCCTAATCTAATGTACCCATAATGTACATTGTTCTTCCACACCTGCGTTACCAGGAGGCTTTGGATGCCTGTGGGCTACAAAGCCTCTCCTCTCGCAGAAATGATTTATGCTTTAAGTTCATGGCCTCCGCTAGGGAGCACGAACCTCTAAGGTCTGTAATTACTGGAAGTGTAACACGAAATGCACATGGTTATTCACTTAGGTCAGGTACTGTGAGTACAACGGGACGCATCCCGACTACAAATCGCTTTGGTGACTTTGTATCACATAGATTTTTGTAATTATTGTTGCTAGATATTGCTGACCCGTTGCTGTAATTCAGTTTCAACTGCAATGGCATTCGAATAAACCTATTTATTATTATTATATTATTATTATCTTATATATGCAAACCGATTTTAGAAAATTCAGCAAAATGCACCTTTAGAAAAGATGCATTCGTCTAGCTCAACAAAATTCATAGAAGCCTCAAAACTAATACCCTACCCTAAGTTACCAATGAATGCTTTTGATTTACAACTGTATCGAAGTCAAAAATATCCTGATGTATTACCGCGGGCTATGACGGGATCAGGTACAAAACGCAGGTCACAGGTCACAGGTCACAAGTAGATCGAATCTACTTGTGACCTGCAGTGATCTGTGACCTGCGTTCTACTTGTGTTCTGTGACCTGTGACCTGCGTTTTGTACCTGCCGTCACGGGATAGATGCATGGCCATATGAAAACGAGCAAACATTACCAATGCTAAGAAGATTTCCTTTTGGTAACAGTCTTTTTACTTCTAGTTGGTAAGTGATGATTTCAGGCATTTGTTCATTTCAAGTTGAGTGGTTTTCTTAGATCATTCATTAGAAGAAAATGGAATTGGCAAAACTGTTACGGCTGTTATAGTAAAAATGCGTGGTGGTGTGACAGAGAAGAGTTGGAATTTCCAAACGCCAAACTGCTCCAAAAGTTTTTTTCAAACTTTCGTTTACATTTATTTTGGTTTTGAAGCCTATAGCTAGTCCTTATTAGTTCAAAAAATCTCTCAAAGCATTCGTGAAATCACCCAGAGCTGTTCACTCGTTTGATTAACGGAAGCCAAACCGCGGTTTTGTTAGTTGGCGTGGAGTTCGCAGAATTATGAAAAATTTAGTAAATGAAATTATTTATTTATTTCCAAAGTCGAGCGTGAACGTTCTTAATATTAACGTGGTTTATATAGACGGATATTTTGTGATGCAATTGTTTACATTTGGCTTATTTGCATAAGCAATAGACGTAATTAAAATTTTGAACTTAAAAAAATTAAATTATGAGCGCGTAGCACAAGACTCAGTTTGAGAAAACACATGAGCTAGTGAGCGTTTTGCCCTAATGATTTCATGAAATTTTAAAAAGCTGCATTTAGCTTTGAAAAATTCGATGAAACAGCCCAAAATAAACTCATTTGCTATTCTTAAGAAAGGCTTGACCTGTTTCAATAACAGCTAATTGCAGCTTTGTATTGCAGCTAATTGAAGTCATTGTATTGGGGCAAAACACCCATAATGCAAATGTGATCTTATTTTCTCTAAACCACATGTGTTTCTCGCTACAATAAGGACTTTTGAAATCTGAGAAAAAGAAATGGGGATCACCATGCATTTTAATGAGGTACGCGTCATCAAATATTGCAAATATTTTCTTATATCATAACTCAAATAAACAAATATTTCTTGAAAGAATTTTTGAAATTTTGTTGAAAAATGAGGCTTTATAAAGTGATCTTACAGAAAAATGACATTCTATAGATTTACCGTAAAGCAATTAGCTGTTTACGAAAATAAAATTGGCTGAAATGTTATCTGAAGACCCCAGTCTTGTGTACTGATCTCGTGTAAAAATTTATTTGAGTGAAAAACTGAATACAAGCAGAGCAGACTTTTGTCTTTCATATCTTATAATAAGATTTAGGGATATCCATGCAATTTTCCAACTATCGCCGGGCTGATGTTTTTGCGTGTTTTCCTTTGAAAAATTGCGTCCCTCGTCGGCTAAGTATCAGACGATATTCTGCGCAATCTCGCAGGAGAATGGTTAAATATTTAGCGTAAACGCTGAAAATGATTTTTCACCGACCTGTCGAATAAAAGGCGAATGGCTTGCCTATTGCATCTTCGAGAGGCCGCGCCATCGGCCACCTGATCCGAAGAGCCGACAACTTGCGCGTTTGTGATTTCGAATACTCATTTAACAAATAGCTCTGGCTGGGCGTTGCCCACAAGAGCAATTAACAGGATATTTTGGACAACATTTTTTTTAATCGAGGCCTTAATTCCGGTTATCTAGTCTTAATAGGCCGTTATCACGCAAAATTGATTTCTAATATTTAAAATAGTTATCACTATTGCTTTAATAAAACATTGACGTCACAAGATATCCGCCTTATAGCAGTAACCACAAAAGTAAGTGGGAACTACTCACGACTGCTCTAATAGAGTCCTAAAGTGTGACGTCACAAATTTGAAAAATTTCGAATTTCAGATTTTAGTCCACGGATAATGAAAGACCAACTTCGAAGAACGTTGCATGCAAAATATGAGGTGAATCGGTTAAAACGCGACCGAGCTTTGGCCCAATGAATACATAATTTTCTTTAACAAATCACTGTATTTTGGACTTACTTCATAACTTTATGAACTGAACCAAAAATACAGTGATTTGTTAAAAAAAATTATGTATTCAGCGGGCCATATCTCGGCCGCGTTTCAACCGATTAACCTCATTTTTGGTCTGTAGCTTTCAATCGATATGCCCTTGTGAAATCAAGGAACAAATTGCTAAATCGAAAATTTTGTTTTTGTGACGTCATCAATTTAGGACTCTATAACAACAATTGATTTATTCTGATTCTTATTCCGCTAAATGAAGGTTGTCAATTAATATCTGTACTCAAAATGAGAATTCAAAGCCCCCCCCCCCCCCCTTTCTCGAGGATTTTCCCATACATTTACTGTATTTGCTGGAGGAAATTTGAAAATGTTCGTCCCATGTTTTCACTATCCGCCCCCCCCCCCACCCCCCAAACAAAATTCCTGGCTACGCCCCTGAGCTATTTATTTTGCGAGAAAGTAAGGTTGAACTTTGGCGCCATTAAGACAGTATGAATTTGCCGCTCTCGTGTTGAAGTAAAAGTAAATAGTGGAACAAGGACAGGCACTTATCGTTTAGGTGTACATTTTATTACAAGAGAAATATTATAAGTAGTCTTCCAACCTAAAATGACTGGAATCGGGGCCACATACTGTGCTTACTTCGTCCTCCGATTGGTTTGTCGTTTAATGGTTTTGTTTCTTAGCTGTATTTACATTGCGTATTAGTTTTTGTTTAGTTAATTTTTTTGAAAAACCCCTCGTTATTGATTTTTTTAACTATTCGGCGTCTATTTGCCCTATGTGTTGAACCTTTTATCCTGTACACTTTGCAGAAGTCGAACATCCCTTGCATTTGTAGTGACGTTAAATTTTTCGCTTCACACTAGAGCCGAGTTTCCCGTCTGAGACGGCCGGCTTATTATCACCAAACTTTCTCCTTCAAAAAAGTTTTTTTCGCGTGATCACAGAAGAACAGGGAACCACGTCGTTCAAGAGCAGAAACTCTTTCTCAGCAGCATATGATCTGCATATGTCTGCATATTTTTTCTATTTCTTTATTTCAGCCTCCCTTTTTTGTGATTTGTTTCATGCCTATTATTGCACACACGTGTCTCTCTTTCCCATGGAAGAAGAACGGGGAGTGTTCGAATTTCCCATGGCTATCCATGTGAATTCCGAATACTTCCCATGCGTGTTCCTTGGGAAACTCAGCTATTCCTATGGATGGGTTTCTGCAGAAATTCCCTGTGAATGCCGTCCCCCTGACCCGCTTTGAATAGTGTTTCTCGTAAAACTAAAGTTTCGACTGTTTCGACAAATAAGGGGGCGTATCACTAAGTCGTATGAATTTAGAGCTTCGGTCTTGTAATGAACGATTTAATGTCTTCCCGATTGCCCAGCTGTTTTCCTCACAAACAATAAAAGGGCTTTGATTTCGATTAAAAACCTTGAAAATCATAGGGTTTTTTTCATGCGTTCTTCGTAGTTTTATTTTGTCAAAAGATTTGTTTCTATCTTCGTTCGTGACGTTCAAAATGTTCACAGTGTTTTCATTGCATGCTCTCTACTATCAGGCAAACATATCTTGTTCTCTTTACAGAAGAAAAGATGGGCTTCCCGATAGTTCATGTTGATTTATTCGTTGTTTATTCTGCGTCTCGTTTTACGAAGGCTTTGCAACTTGACAATATCTAATATGTCATGTGACAGGCCTCTTCCTGTTTCATCTTGATGAACTCCATCAGAGAGGCACCCAGCCGATTGTGTATTCTGAATGTCTCAACTCTCAAGTTGGATAACAACTAGAAATCCATTCTACAAGGCATGCCATCTCCCCCATCAACATGCTATTCATCAGAAGAAACAAGTTCTTGGTGTTTGCTGTGGTTGTCGGAGTTTGTTTGATAGGTGTTTACCGGCTCAACACACAGCGAGGCCGTGAGGAAACCCTTGTTGCCGACCGGCAGTCCACTATTCCATCCTATCGGTAAGTTTATCAACCGAACAGAAATATTCTTGGTTTTCTTTATAAACACAGCCTCGTCCGCTGTCGTTTGAGTCAGTTAAAAGTCAACAAACTAAGTAAATGCTAGTTCAAGTTTTTAATGCAGAGCTCTATGAATATTATGAATGTGGACATAAATTGCTTCCAGCAGGATCTGTGAGGCCGATGTAACCCCGCTGTAACCTTCCTGGACGTCCTTCAGTTTTGCAATGAACAGAAAAATCTAATAAATTTTAGAGTGGTCTTCAAACTGGGAAATACAGAAGCTAGAGCATATTCAAATTCATTGTATACATTTCTAATGAATTGTAGGATTATAGCTCATTTAGTTTGCGCAATTATGATTCACGAAGAAGACACCCTTGAAGGATTAAAGCCTGTCGGAAACAGGACGTAAATATCTCGTGTGCTGGAGTGCAATGACGTTTAAATAATTCATGCTTAAAATCTTTCTTTTACAATCCTCATTGTATATTTAAGCTTTCTTTTGAAGTGCACGTCTCTAAATATTTCCTGAATAGTTTCGCGTCAGCTGTGTGTCAAAAGAGGGCAATATGCATGGGCAACCTTGGGATAGAAAGTTATGTTACAGGGTGTTCTAATGGCAAAGATCGTGAGGCATTTTTTGTTTAATAACTCCTGTAACCCCCAGATAAGGACGAAAAACCTTAGAAGAGCTAAAACTGGAGCTCGTGGGGTTCGCGTGACAGTTTTTTTGTTGAATACATGCGTGACTATTTGAGGTTGTGATGTGACCCCGGTGACCTTGCTCATTGTTTTGACATTACTCTAAAATGCCACATTTGAGAATTCCCGTTCTGTGTGGGCTCTAGTCTCCGCAGTCTGTTTTTGTCTATCGATAGACGGTCTATCGACAAACAGTCGCGCAAGAAACGTTTCTAAGCCTCCTCCAAGATTTTCCAGGTGCACCAGTCGCCCGATGCTGTTTTTTTTTTATCGAGGAAACCCGCGTTTCATCCCAAGTGTGGTCTCTATCTTGAGCGCGCGTCTCCTTGCCATTTCTATCGGCTTAGCTACCACTGATAAAGCCAATGTGGAGATACCACTCGTTTAATTTGTCTTACACTACTTCGGAATGTGTATTTCACAGTGGTATTTCTCTATTTTGGGCACGCGCTGACCCCTTTCCCTGTGCCTGTGTTATTCTGTGTTATTCTGTGATATCTTGTTTCTGTTATTTCAGGGCACAGTAAATAATAAAAGAAAAAGAAAACAATATTGAGAATCCTCACGCATAGCTTGCGTGCAGCCGGTATTTAATTGTTTTATCGGCTGCACGCAAGCTCCATTTTATGTGTTTCAAAGGGCCCTGTGAAACATCACAACTGCCAATGCGTTGTTTGCCTCTAATAATAGAGCGGATTTCAGATGACTGTCGAAAGCAAATCAGACTTGTGTTTTCTAACGTGTGCCTGTAGTGGGTCTTTGCTAAGCTCGCCAATTAAATCGTCGAGCCTTCCCATGATGCATTGCGCGCCTCAAGAATTCGCCGTTGGTTTGTCCTTAGTCGAGATTCGCCGTGGGATTTTGCCCTTTTTCGACACACCTGGGTACAAGGCAGCCTTTTAACCATGATCGGGGATCCAGCGCTATTTTTTCTCGGCCGCGAAAATTCCACGCCAGAAAATACGCCAGTGCTCGCGGGTCGCGGGATCCTCGAGCATACGCCATCTTAGTCCCTTATTTGGCGAAAAGTTACGTGCGCTTTTGTTCACCTACGCGCCTTGTTTGGGTCTCGAGTTTCCAGTCACCGCTCAACGAACATGGAAGACTCCTCCGTGGTGCGCTGCGCTGAGCGCGACTAGACACTCAAACAAGGCGCGAAGCAAAGACGACTTCTCTTTTATTATACGACTGTGACGTCATTTTAACATATAAGGTCAAAATTGAGCGCAGATATGAAGTCGTATTACACGCCAAAAGCCGTATTACACAGTTGAAAGCCGTATTACACTGTAGGAAACCGGTTACCAACCGGTTTTGCGCGCGCACTTGAATGGCTTCCCGATCATGTGCTAGTCAAATCACGTACGTTTTCTAGCGAATCTTGAAAAGAAAAGAAAAACGTTTTGTTCGTCGTATAATAACTAACTAACTCATTAGATGTTTTTTCATGTAATGCTGGCGGACATTTTACTCATTGCTCGGGGTTCGTAAAATATTCGCCCGTATTACATGAAAAAAACATCTAATAAGATATATGTATTAACGAATGATCGCCAAAGGGACTACAAGTAGTCCAAACTTTTAGCCCTGATTTATTTCTATTTTCCAGGTCTTTCCAAAATGGAGAGTTATTCCGCCCAATTGCTCAGATTGGGTTTCGTTCAAAATTAATACGCAAAAATGCGCACCAAGAATCAGATCCTCATGAAAACAAACCAATTGAGGCTGCCACAGATGAAGGCGAGAATATCGGCAAAGATAACGAACTTGGGAGACAGAATGTTGACAGGAAACCGGAAATAGAGAAAGAGGAACCGGAAACGAGGGACGAGGATGAGAACGAGGCTGAAGAGGAATTGGAAAACACGCTTGACTGGGTGGACAGGTTGGGGCGAGGAAACAGCAGGAAGAAAGCATCGGCATCCGACTCTAATGAGCATGCGCAAACTGGTATTGCGCCTCACGTGACTACAAATGAACCAATGAGAAAGGAGAAAAATGATATCGCCGATCACGTGAGTCGGTATCATCCAAGAGTAGATAAAAATGTTCCTAGAGAAAGACATTTGTCTCATGTATCGGCGGAAATTACAAGAGATGTTATGGCTCTTTCGAGCGAAAAAGTGTCTACTGCAGAGGGTACTGTAGTAACTACCACAACTCACGATAGAACACATGGACTGACCTACCCTGCCACACCCTCCTCCGCTCCGTCCTCTGTACCCACACAGCACGAGGTCATATCATCTGACAGAGCACGTGGGATGACCACATCCTCTCCTGAGGCGACATTAGAACGGGGGGATCAGGTGAGAACAACGTCTGTCCGCGGTATGCAAGAAACTAAACAGCATAGGGACATCACTTCCTATGTTGGTACGGGTAGACCAAAAGGCTTGCCAGATACAAGGACTACCTGGACTACTGGAGGTACACAAACTATTAGTCGTACTACAGCTGAAAATGAAAATAATCAATATACGGAATTTACTAGTGATTCGAGCGTTCCTCCATCAACTACTCCTTCTGTTTCTCGTGTTGAAAGTAAATCATTGCGAAGTGAGCCCGAGAAAGACGAATTGCTGGCCACTACACAGCCTTCAACGTCGAGTAAAACACTTAGCAATAACCCGTTACTATCATTGACGACCACAGAAACGCAAAATAGAATTCCTGCCACTTCCTCACAAGGTGAAATAGCTCAACATGATACTTTTACAAATGGGACAACGTATTTAGGGGGCTTATCCTACACGGCGACGCCTGTGCCATCTTTTTACTCTCCCACCCCTTCACAGTCGAGTGTCTACGCTTGCAAGTTACCAAAAATCAACCCGTGGGACCCCTCCATAAGACATCTTTTGAGAGAGGTCGGCGTAGATCCCGAATGCAGGTCGAGGTACCCGCAACCCAAGTTCAAGGTCATCGATAATCGCTTTGTTGCTGAGCAACCCGAGGAGAAATTTGAATACGTTAATTTGAAAACCATACATCGCGTTGATGATGGACGTGTCAATTTAGTCCGTGCGACTTTACGCCTAAATCTCACCGACGACAACAGTTACGTTAGTAATCGCATAACTGGTTCAGACTTTTTAAAGCTGTCTTATAAAACGAGAGGAAAAGGCGAAGAAAGGCACTACTTTGCAAGAGTTGTTCCTAACGAAGCGTTCATTCAAAAATCACGTGATATACGCCAGGGAAATTCAGCATCTAAAGGGCTTCCATTGAATATTCTCATGCTGGGTTTTGATTCAACTTCGCATGCGAACTTCCTGCGCAAAATGCCGCACACCCTGGATTTCCTACGCACCAGGCTAAAGACTTATGTCATGGATGGGTTCTCTATCGTAGGGGACGCCACCACCCCCGCGCTCACTGCTCTTCTGACAGGTAACTTTGACTCGAAGCTACCGGAGGGTAGGCGGGGTTACCTCGGCAGTGGTTTCCTTGACAACTGGCCGTGGATCAGCAAAGAGTTCGAGTCACGTGGTTATGCGACTCTTTACGCCGAGGATGACCCATCGATGAGCACGTTCAATCTCCGACTCAATGGATTCAATGAGCCCCCGTATCACCATTATATTCGTCCCTTTTGGCAAGAGCTAGAAGCGGCTGGTTTGCGTGACGATGTCGGGCTGTGTTCTAATGGCGTTTCCATGGTGAACCACACTATGGAGTACTTGCTGAGCTTCTTCCGTGCGTATAATGATACCCCGAAATTTGCTTTGGGATTTGTCTCCTACATTGCGCATGCGCATCCGAATCACCTGAGCTACGGAGACTACGACGTGCTGAGCATGCTCACAAGACTCACTCAAGCTGGTTACCATAACAACACCGTCATAATCTTGTTCGGCGATCATGGGTCTCGAAACGATGACGTCAGAAATACCATTCAGGGAAAGCTGGAAGAACGGTTGCCATGGTTATCAATTTCGGTTCCTGATTGGCTAGAATCTAAGTACCCAGAAATCGCGGCGGCGTTGGAAAATAATAAACACGTGATTAGTTCACCGTTTGATTTGCACGCCACGCTGAGACATATTCTAACGTACCCTGATGCCCCTAAAGGAGAGAAAACCCAGAGTTTGTTCACCAAGCTCAACGACACCAGAAGATGTGAAGACGCAAGTAAGTAGGAGCCTATCAATTTTGGGTTTGTTTTTTAGTTGTTTGTTTTTGTTCGTGTATTTCTACCTTCTGCAGTGGCGAAGCTTGTCTCCCATGCATACGTTCTTTGTGTCGGTCACACAACGCATCCCTCCCCACTAACGGCGAGCGACATTAAGAACGGACAGCGTCGGATGACTGCCTCCCCCTGCACACGCACACCACCATCATATGTTGTCCAGAGTGATTGCACAGAAGAAAAGCTAACAATTTTCGCACCAAGGGTTGGCCTTGTTGCTAATCCTAAAATAGAACTTGTAGCGCATGCAACCCAGTAGATGTCTGTCTCCTTGGTCTTGGTGTCCTTCGTGCGGCGACCTAGTCAAGAGCTAGCCTGCTCGCAGGCGTTGGAGAGTAGTTTTAGGTCGAGAAACGCGAGTTTGCTTTCGCGTGGCCGCCATCTTGGATTTGTGACAAAATGTGACAAATTGGGGGTTTGTCACAAATCCAAGATGTCAGCCACGCGAAAGCAAACGCGCGTTTCTCGACCTAAAACTACTCTCCAACGCCTGCGAGCAGGCTAGTCAAGAGCTGGATCCTCCGCCTGCTCCAAGAAAGGTAGCTTATCACAAGGAATTAGTGACCTTTCGGGGAGCGGGCGCAAGGTCCCTGTACATGCAGCGGCCTGGCTTTGTTACTTAACAATTAGTCGACCTCAGGCTCCGTAAATATCGCGACTAATTGTTTTAGTATAATTACTCAAGCGACTTTTGATTTTTGACAAAAAAAATCGGGTTTAGGCAAGAGTGGATTAAGTTTCTCGCAATAAAGTGCGCATGCGCTATAGGTGAATATAACAAAATATTCCGAACGTCTCGACCAATCAGCGTGCGGCATCGCTTGAGTAATTATACGAAACGTGAATGTTACACGTTCAGTTTTATTTATCATTTCTTTTGGCAGTGATCGATGAACACTGGTGCCCATGCCTTGAGTTCACTCCCGTCCAAATAAACAACCCGGAAGTCACCAAAGTCGCACAAGCCGCTGTACAGCACATCAATCGCAGGCTCAACAGTAGAGAGCTAGTGCGGAAGTCATGTCATCAGATACTGCTGACAAAAGTCCACTCAGCCATGAAATATGAGCCTAATAGTAAAGTACAGCGGTTCGCCAGTACAAATCAAGACTCGGACCAACATGTGAACTTTGGGGCTAAAACGGATGATGACAATCACTACCTTATCACCATGGAAACCGACCCCATGAAGGCGTTATTTGAGGTGACAGTCAGCATTAGTCAAGAAGGTCACGTTTTCGTGAATCCTAACATAAGCCGTACTAATAAATATGGTGCGCAACCTGAATGTATCGCTAAACAATTTCCATACTTTAGAAAATTTTGTGTCTGTAAAGAAAGTAACGTACATAGATAGTCTTGAGATTTTTACAATTTATCAGCAGCTATAATGTCAGTCGGGCAACATATCAGAGAAAGCATCCTTTTCCATCGGCTGATTTTGGGAATGTAGTGCGATATTTTAAATTGAATTCAGCAAATCAACAATTGAATTAGCCTGAGTTAACTGACGCCCACTCAATTTATAGATATTTTGAAATTCGTCTTCTGATATCGAATGACGAGAACAATAACAAATGAGTGACTGACTAGGCTCTTTTTAACTGGTATGGGCTGGCCCTTGTTATGGCTCCGACAAGCTCCCATTATTATTAGCTTGTTAGGGACCGATCGTTTATTACGTCCACGGGGGGGGGGGGGGGGGGGTATTGGTTTTCTAAATTTTGAATGTTAAAATTCGCACCCCCCTCATTAAAAAGGCGATACAAAAATAACCCC
Source organism: Scolanthus callimorphus (assembly GCA_033964015.1). Lineage (NCBI taxonomy): Eukaryota > Metazoa > Cnidaria > Anthozoa > Actiniaria > Edwardsiidae > Scolanthus > Scolanthus callimorphus. The sequence continues at coordinate 72,787 of JAWWUD010000215.1, forward strand.
CCATAACATCGATGTTCTAAAAATCTTACCCCCCACCCTGTAACCAGATCCCCGTTTGAACTAATGGAAGACAATTTACAGAAATTTCTCTTTTTGTTGCGCGCGAAGCGCTCCCTAATTTTTATGCATGATATGAACGCATTTCACCAAACCTCAAAGAAAATGTCGATGAACATTCCATTTGCTGTGTGTAGTAACAAAGATCGCAAATGACGTGCGTAAAGCAGGGTCAAAATGACGAATCTCTATCCTCGTAAAGTGGAACTCACGCTTGCCTAATAATTAGGCCTTCTTTTTTCGAACTGAGACAGCTCCGATGCTTATTACTGCAGAGCGTCTTTTTGGGGAGAGTTAGTTTTTTCTCCTGCTAAGATATATTTTCTTGTAATGACATTCGTAGCCATTCCATTGCGCACGCACTCAAAAACTATTTTGTACATTCCGTTGCGCGCGAAGCGCGCCGAAATTGGCGTTCTTGCTATATGGCGTAGCGTTGTATGCCACGACGCGATAGCTTGTAAATATTATTATTTAGTTTGAACCACAGTGTCTCTGAAAAAATTACCCCCTCTTTTGAGAGAGGGTGCCAAAAAATTACCCCCCTAAAATCTATGTCTTCTAAATTTTTACCCCCTCCCAAATTCCATCCCCCCCCCCCCCCCGTAGACGTTATAAACGATCGGTCCCTTATTATTATTAATTATAGAAAGGTACTTTCGACTCTACATGTCATTCTATTTTTATACAGTACGTATTTAATGTACATGCTAGTCAGGTCATTATTTAAATTCTAAAATACTGTTTAATGGAAAAAGTACAATAATACTTTGAGTAGCTAGGGAAAGGCTGGTATAATTTAAAATTCGAAACATTGACCGTTTGAAGACTCGTGTATATATTTGAAATTGAGAGGATGAAATTAAACAAATCAAATTATGCTCATGTACGGTTTCATATCATTCACGTATAGACGTCCGTGTAATTGGAAGGGGACGGCAGGGCTTAGGATGCTTACGAAAAACCGGGAATAGGCGATTATGTTGACGTCAGTGTTTACGATTTTTCTCATTTGCATAAGCATTAGTGAAAATCAGCAAGCGTAACGGAGGTACAAAAAGAAATGATCTGAATTTCAATAGCGTCTGGTGAATGAAGCGTATATACTAAGAAAGTTTGACGTTCGTATAGACTAGACGAACTTTCGGAATATCGTACTTCATGAGGCATTTTTTAGTAAAAGCTGGCAACAAGTGCCATCTTATGCGAAATTTTACGCTGAATCCGAATTTTTTATTGCCAATGCAGATTTTGCATTTTAGGAGGTGAAATGACGTCATGATTGACAGCTGTCACACAAACCTCTACAATGAATTTTTCGCCGATTTTTCTTTTCAAAGTTTAAGGGCCAGTGAAATTCAAATGTGTAAGTGGCAATGTGATATTCAAAAAAATGTATCTATATTATGGGATAGGGTGATTGATTGGCGTAGAACGTCATCCAAAAATGGCGGATCCACGATGGCCGCCGTGCCGCCATTTTGGATATCTGTTGATTGTTTGAGGCCATCACGTTCAAAAGCTAAACTTTAAAAAAATAAAAGACAAAACTTCAACGATTTTGCAAATGCATAAAAAGTAGCAACTGGCGATTATGGTGGAAAGCGAATAATATATAGGCAAATATATGATTGTTGTTAGTGAATGTAGGTAGGAAGCGCAATCCACAAAATTATAGCAAGTTAGTCGTCCCTACTGTAAAAGTTCTCACTATGACTATTGATTTCAAAGCCTATCACTGAGTCAAATACATCTACGACTTTTGTTTTAAACGCATGCAGAATATTCCTCTTACACACACAGGAATAATAATGACAAGAAAACAGCCCGTCACTTCGTGACGCTAGAAGACCCAACCTAAGTTCCCCCTTCCATAAACTGCTGATTTACATTACTAATGACCTCCCTTTTTATGTGTTTGTTTTGCACTGGTCTCCTTGATTTTGGTGGAGAAAATGACGCACGTGTATGTGTCTTGGTGAGTCAGTCCGGGTCTCAAAACATTTGACTTCGGAATTGTTTGTATAATGCTTATCAGTAAGGCACGAGAAGAAACAGGTAAAGTTAAACTGTTCTAAGAAATTTCTTAGTTTATTTTCACCCATTAAAATGCAAAATCAGGGATGGCAACAAGAAAATTCGGATTCAGCGTTAAAAATTACATAAGAAAACTCTTGTTGTCAGCTTTTACTAAAAAAAATGCCTCATGCGCCTTAAATATTGCAATTTCTGATATTTCGTCTAGTCTAGTAACTCAAATTATGAGCGCATGGCGAGAAGCTCAATTTGCAAGAAACATGTGGGCTAATGAGCTTCCTGCCCCACAAGAAAATCAAGTCTTGAAAAATGTAATGAAAATGCTCAAGATCAAATAATTACTATTCCGAAGAACGCATTGACGATTTTCACGAAGTTTTGAATGATTCACGCAGGTTTTTAAAATTCTGAAGCTATACCCTGCTTATGGAAATGAGTAAACATATAACCGACTATTCCGGTTGGGATGCCAATGGTACACGGATATTTTGGACAAGGATAATTGATGGGAATAAATTCGAACAATGTTCTGCTGGGAAAGTTTTTTTTTCATTTTCGCTCGTTGTATGCCCCTACATGGTTGTTCAACGTTGATGTATTGCAAGAGATAGAGTTCCATAATTTAGATTTCTAGCCGGCATGTGAGCCCGCGTTCTATCAGGGAGAGGAGCAAGGAATCCAGCCGAGCGCGATAGGATTAAGGTGGGTATGGCGAAGGAGAAAGAAAATATGTGGGCACGAACCCTTGATGTCAATTATAGCAGGGAGGTGAGCGAGGCGGCAACGCAACTGTATAAATTACGAACGTGTGCCAGCATCGGCAAAAAAAATTACCGTAGACATATACATTTTTAGTTTTTTCATTTTATTTCTTCTATAGTATAAATATAGTGCAAGTATAAATAACTAGTATGGCGTATGTATGTATAATTCGAACCTTTCACCCCCGGGGGGGGGACTCCCATATTTTTTGACCGGGGATGATCGTCGTATCTTTTAGGGGTTAAAATCACTGGGCCTTGGTCTCTTTTAGGGGTGATCTTAATCTTCAATAAAATTAGGGAGATTGGTATCTTTTAGGGCCGTAATATGTGTCCAAATTGTTTTCTCTCATGATGGTGCTTCTAAAAACCGTGAAAGAAAGAGAGATTACTCGATGAGAACACGATAAATTAGAAACAAACACGGAAATTTCTTGATGGGTATCTTTTACCTGTTACCTGTCTCCTTCGCGCCTACTTTGCACATAAGGCCTCATCTTTTAAGGTAAGAAATTATTTGAGCCACGCCATGGCCCGCCATGTTTGGTATCTTTTAGGGGTGAAACTGAAAATTTCCGACGATCATCCCCGGTCAAAAAATATGGGAGTCCCCCCCCCCGGGCTTTCACCGTAATGTTGTTGTCATGAAAACCAATACTCCGCTTAAAAAACAGTATAGCAAACAAGGTCGCAGCAATTTAGGGAAGAGGTCAAAACAACGGTACTTTACAAGTATCCAGTTTAGGGGTGGAGGTACCCGAGACCCACCACCTCTCTCTATTTTCCTAAACATCGGATTTTCAACTGCCGATATCTCGTGAAATAATTGATGAATAATGGCGAAAACCCTACCATTGTGCTCTATATGAAGAGAACAACACATTTCTGCAACAAAATTGGGTATCCCTTATTTGTGCGTCGAGAAAATAACCACTGTATACTTATGGGGGGTATGTAGTACCCGGTACCCACCACCTAATTCACCATCCCTGGATACCTACCGTTGTTTTGACCTCTTCCCTTAGAAGATCCGAAATATTGGAGAAGGAAACAAATCATTCTTTCCTCGTATTATTTCATTATTTCCATTGTGTTTTGTACGGGTTGCAGCCCAATTCGAAGTAATATATCAACACGAGACAGCGTGTTTCATCAGGAAGAATACGAAGCAAAGCCGAGTTTTCAGTTTTAACCGACTTCGAGGTGTCTAGAAGTCGTATATCGTAGTTGTCACTAATAGGCCGCGCAGCGAAAAGCCTGGGGAGAGACTGCATCATGTTTGACAATTATCACGTGACCCCAAAGGATCCTGGTTAACCAGTTCTTAGCCCCTTTCCCCCTAAAGATCTCAACAGCTTCCGTTTTATATACAGATCAATCAGTTCATAAAGATCGATCAGTTAACACAGATCAACCACGTGATCTACATGTGTTTGCACGTGGCAGTCACGTGTTATCTAAGAAAGGTGCTGCTGTTGAAGGGCATGGGGATGTCTGCATCGAGTTGTTTATGTTTAGACTCTTGCTTGGCATCGTGCGAAACTTTGCTCTGCAAAGAAAATAGAGAAAGATTAACTAGGATTGCTATGTTAGAGAATATTATTCCTATTTATTACTATGGCAACTATCGGTGGCATGGCAACACCTTAATTCTTGGCTCACCTGCTCTCTGTTATTGTGCTGCCGTAGCCTCATTATCAAGGCGCGTTGTTTTCCATCCCCAAGAGGCTCCGAGTACTTGTGTTGCATCTTGAGTCTCAGTCTGGGCCACAACATTCGCTCGATGTCAAGGACTATCTGAGCCCACTACAATAAAGAAAGCGTAAATGCACGTGTGTAAATGTCCTACCTCAAAAGCGTGATATAATAACTTTGCAAGTTGTTCATGATCATGCATAGCAAGACCTACCAGCAAATCATGAACAAGTGTGGATCAGACAGAAATTTGTCTCGACGATTTGGGGTTGAAAAGCGTTTTGGGACTATGCTGAAATATTAGCGACTGTCACTGAAAAAAATCATAATTATCTATTTTTACGGGGAGAACAGAAATCACTGAACCGATGAGATTCGTGATGTTTCGAGATAAATCTCTCGGGCCTAGGACATTTGCCGTTTCTAATGCAAATGAACTTAGACAATAAGGTTTCCTCAATTGCATTAGAAATGGAAAGGAATTTTAAACCTTCCCCCCAGTTTTACAGTCACTGCATAAATGCAAACATTAGGCTTCCTTGCACGACGAGGCCTCTGTGGCCTTGCACACACCCTTTGGGTGGCAATATTTAAAAAAAGGCTGAACTTTTTGAATTGCTTTCTTACAAAGTAGGGGTCGTAAACTACAAATTCGTAGCTCTTTTCAATATGTTGCGGGATTCCTGTGTCAAACGCACGCGCAAAATGGCGGGAAATTGAATCATTTAGGCGGGAAAAGTAACAAATGAGAAACGTGTTCTACCTGTCTGGTCCATTCCTTTTCTGTCTCTGCAACAGTGAGGTATGTGTTTCCCATCATGGCGATTAGCATGTTAAACGTCAGCAGGGCACCGATAACCATGAACACAAAAAGACGATCTGAAAGACCAAATTTGTTTTCATTTATGAACCGCAGCAACTTGTAATTTCTCTCGTTTATGATTGCTTATGTATTTTTAGACTTAGGCAGTCATTTGAAATTCGCTTATTGTTTTGTGCCCGTAAAGGCTGGTTCTCACTGGAACGCAAGCGCAAGGCAAGTGTGAATCATAGCAACGCAAGCGCAAGCCTAAAGTAAACATTGATTAGTTGCTTGCGTTCACTTGAATCACACTAGACGCACGGACAAGCACAAGAGAACGCATTGCCTCGATTTTCGTGTGCTTACGTCTGCGCTTCTTGCGTTCTAGTGTGAACCACAAAAGGGAAACATATGAGTTTGATGTCCTTGCGCTTGCACTTGCGTTCCAGTGAGAACCAACCTTACGAGAACTGACAGAACTATTAAGAAGACAAATAGTTTTCTGGTAAAAGGTAGTTGATTGTGAAAAAGGTAGATTCTCTCGCAGGAGAAGTGATATCTTTTCTATTACATCTAATTAAAAAAGGTTGCTTTGGTGTTTGGTGTTTGGTCTTTTGATTATAGCGCGAAACAAAGGAATTATTTGCTTCAGTGACCACGAAACAAAGGCGTTCAATGACCAAACATCAATGACCAAAGCAACCTTTCTGAATTAGGTGTAAATGCTAATGCATGTTACTTACGAGTCCAATGACTTGGAACGGCGTATTTGAATCCATTAACTGACCATGAAGATCCTAAGAATGAAAGGATTTTATATCGTTACTTATTATAAAATGCAAGAAGTATCTTTAAAGAGCCCGTGTCAGCCACTCCTTTGTTTTTGTTTAGCGTCTCTTGGCATTTCTGTTTTTGGATTTTCTTACCCCAAACTCTCCCAGGGACATGATAATTAGCGCCAATCCCGCGGCGAACCATCTGGTGAACATGTGCTCTTCCGCGTCATCTGACAGATAACCGTTCATCACTAAAAACATGGCTGAAAATGAACAGCAAAGCTCAATACCAGGAGTAGAAGAATACATTTTAGATTGTGATAGTGAGAATTCGCTGTTCAACGCGCGCAATGTGATGGCGGCGTGTCTTTCCTTCATCTTTCTTTTGAAAAATGCGAGAGGGGAAATAATCTGTAACCATGCAAAAAAAAAAATTAAATCTACAATCTAAAAATAGATCTGTCTACTCCTGTCTTTCGGGCGCCCACCACTAGGTGATGGAAGCTCCTGTTGATGGGCTCCCTGTGCTTCGGACGCCCACCATTAGGTGATGGAGGCTCTTGTTGATGGGCTCCCTGTGCTTCGGACGCCCACCACTAGGTGATGGAAGCTCCTTTTGATGGGCTCCCTGTGCTTTGGACGCCCACCACTAGGTGATGGAGGCTCCTGTTGATGGGCTCCCTGTGCTTTGGACGCCCACTACTAGGTGATGGAGGCTTCTGTTGATGGGCTCCCTGTGCTTCGGACGCCCACCACTAGTTGATGGAGGCTCCTGTTGATGGGCTCCCTGTGCTTTGGACGCCCACTACTAGGTGATGGAGGCTTCTGTTGATGGGCTCCCTGTGCTTCGGACGTCCACCAATAGCTGATGGAGGCTCCTGGTGATTGGCTACTGAGTTTGCATTTACCTTGTGAGAATCCAATGACAAATATCATGTATATGATGAAGAAGATGATGAAATCTCGTTTGAGCATCTGCCAGATCATCACGACGTAAGGACCAGTCAGTTGGAACCCCCTACAGAACACACGTAATAATCGTAGTTATATGTATGCTCTGAAAAGCCCAGAATCACAATTTAGGAAACATAATGAGAACAACCAACGTATAAGTGATCTTACTTGCAGAAATTGAGAGAATATGGCCAAGCGAGTACGAGAGCGATGATGGTTAGGTGATCTTCCAAAGCCACGTGGCATGTAAGACGTGCTATAAGACAGCACGGGACAATGGCACAGGACACAACAAAGAGGCCACGAATAGGGTTATAGAGCTGCGGAAATAAGGTATGGTCAGAAGTGGTCAGTGCACCACAAAACTTTTAGTTTCCATCATTCTTATCTACATTGAACTTTCTCGTGAAAGTTTCCAACGAAACATGCAAAAAAAAAGGAAAACCTCTGTCCTATTAAATGCTAGAATACACTAAGTATTTGCTGGCGCTCTTTTGACACAGTCGAGAACTTGATATAGAGCGGATTTTAGGTGACCGTCGTGGGTACTTGGGACACTAAGTAATGGTGACATCATTTTGCTATTGGTTTCGCTACAGTCATATGAAATCTAGCCTGCTTAGCTGGTCGTTTTGTGTGTTTTCCAAGACGATTTCTTTGGCGAGCGCGGGAATTGTGTACCGACCCGAGAGCGAGTTCTATAAATGGCCCGCGAGAAACTGCAGGGCGGGAGAGAGCAGAGAAAAACCTCCGCCTCCCCTCGGGGGCAATTTTTGACGCGTTTTTGGCCTGTTTTTGGCGCGGTCATTTATCGAACAAGGATAAACAACCTGCGCTCTCGCCGATGAAATCGTTTGGAAAACACACAAAACCGCCAGCTACACAGGCTATATGAGATTCACTAGAATAGTATTTTATTTTCACTGCATACCTATTACCGCATCATGGTAAGCTAAGTTATGGGATGTGTCCGCGACTACCATGGGCAGCAGTAGGCATGCAGCGAGGGCGAGGAGCATGTAGTGTCCCCAACCGACACCAGGGGAGGTGGGTGGGGCAAAAAACCGCTTGACCACCCGTTACGCCGATAACTGACAACGGAACACAGAAGACGCCGGAAATTTAAACTATAGGGGCCGCAAAGCATCATGCACGCCAGTATGCAGCTAACACCGATTGATTGGGCGATTCCGATAAACTTTCACGATGCGCTAATTAATATGCAGATGAAAATAGTATTTTATTTTCACTGCATACCTATTACCGCATCATGGTAAGCTAAGTTATGGGATGTGTCCGCTCCTACCCATGCCCTTGCAATATTCATTGCTGACTATGCGAAAACCACAGAAAGTGGAAACGTGGAAAAGGAAAGATCGTAAGATGGGATAAAATGATAAGATAGGATTGAATGATAGCTCTTTAAAAGACTTCTCTTTCCAATACTCAGATTTCCTCTTTAACAAGACAGAGGGTTCTATGGTGCCTCCTTAGCTCAAATATCATTGAAAGATCTATAAGAATGAACTGTTTTCTCCAAAGCAAACTGTCGTCGTTATTGCTTTACCACGCAAGTACTAGTAAATTGTTGGAAGTAGGTAATAATAAAATACTATATGGACTTCTATAGCGCATATGCATTTCTGTTCTAAGCGCTTACAATATAACAGTTAAATAGGGTGGCTTCACACTTAGGCTTCGGCTGAACGACAAAGCCAGCAAGAAACATGACGAAAGACCGCCAAAGCGACTGAAGCGAAGCAATTGCAACCTACAGCCTTCAATCACATCGCACGGCGAATGCAAGTGAGTGACGGTTTTGAGTTTTCGAAAAGGGTAAGGTACTGTACTTAGATTTAAAGTATACGCTGCGTTATACTTAGATCGTACTTCGGCAGTTGAAGACGCGGCGTAAACATAACTACAAAGTATCTTACTTGAGCAGTCAACATGGCGTTCACACTGAAAGTAGCCCTAAGCATACTGAAGACCTCCTTACGAGCGTTAGTGTGAACCCACCTAGTATGAAAAGTATGGCGTCCCCGTCTATGTCACTTGTGCGGCCACAGACGGCTGTGAGAATGGGGCTGTTCCACGTGATTGGATTAGTATCCGCGTCATTAGGGTAAAGGCAGGCCGTACAGCGACGCGCAGGTTGAGTCTAACAATCTATGAAAGCGGAACTGTGAAAAGCGGCCTAGAAAACACACCGAAAGGCCAACAAACTCAGGAAACTGTCAAAAGCAACGCACTGAAGAAAGGCCAACCATTAACGAGGTAACTAATTTTATGGGAAAACTAAGTGCTCCTTTTGGATAAAACGCAGGGGGTCCTTTTAATTTCAGGGGGTGTAACCAAGAAGGCGGAAATTTTTTTTTTTTTCCCTGAGAGACTGGGTGCAAAGGTAAGGCCACGCCTGTAGTAACTATTAGTGAGAACCATGTGATCCACCAATTTCCATGCCTTTTCCGAGAGCGTACAGTCAAAGTCGTTAACCAGTGTTAACCAGATTCTCTACCGCCGCTTTGTGTGTGCTCATTCCATGAGACTTTCAAAAGAGTTAACATCCTCTGAAATGCCTTTCCGGTTATCTCGGGATCGGATCTCACGTCCGGGCGTGTTGAAGAGGAACCTCGCCCCAAGGGCGCTTATACGCGTAACAGAACAACATAACTATGTCATGTTCTTCGGGCCCCCGGGGAAATAATCCAACCGGTCATGGAGAAAGCGCCAGTTCTGGATTTCCGTGAGGGGCCTGCCCCTGTGATTAGTGGAATACATAAAGAACATTTCGCCAAAAACTGTTGTTTTGTCGACGTTGCAAAACTTCCTTATTAAGAAATTCCCCCTTACCTTATTTGGATGGTCTGTGAGTACTTTCCCTCATATCTTAGCGAAAAAAGCAGGAAATCTTACCAAAACTTGCAGATACTGGAAAAACATCATTTTCTTGGTAGCCATTTTGTTTTTGCCCCCCGCCGAGGGACCTGAGACACGTTTTGAACACCACAGGTAACCCGCGCGGATTTGCCAAAAGAGACGACAACACTTCCTAGATACGAATATGCGATACCCTGGACTACCACTTGCACATACAATCTGCAAGATGGGAAGCTTAACTGAAAGAGACGATTAAGTGTTTGAAGGGATACCATGGCGGATGACAAAATTTTCTCTGAGGGCTATGAAAGCATCCGTTTCATCCTGCGGGACGAGACAGTCGCATATAACCCTAAAAAGCTTACAGAAGTGAAGGAGATGTATTTCTCAAATGTGATGAAATACCCTGCTTCGATAAGGATAGATAACAGACGATATATGCCGCGGCCTAGGTGTTCTGATGGCTCGGGGCAAAACCAAAGTACGATGCAGGGGAGGTAATTGTATCACGTGACGGACATCAATATACTGCGAGAGCGGAGTTAGAGCGGCTTACAAAGTCATGGTATAAGAAGGCGCTCACTTTCCAACCGAAGGGCAAAGTATTAAAATGTAAAATAGAGGTAATCCAACTGAAAATCAAAGCACACTCTCGGAAGAAGGGTTAAATAACACATAGTGTTGCCTTTGACCCAGAAGTATGAATCCTGGCAAATAAGACACACAGATGATCCAGCTTGAAAGGGAGATCTGTATCCAAAGGTAACAACAACCTCTCGTCGTCACGTTGGCCTGCTTTTAGTGAATTGGCTTACAAAAACATTTTGGAATTCTGATTAAGTTTTGTTGCCATGGTAACGGTGACTCGCAATCCGCCATATTATAAATAGCAATTTCTTTTTCATGTTTGTACGCTAGTCTTTCTGTAACCTAACTAGATATGTCTTAATAAAGACATTTTCCAACAATATCATGTATTACAAAAGCAAGTGAAATAACTTATAATATATATATATTTTTTTCATTTTCTTAAGAAATTCCAAGTTATCCAATTAGCTTACCTGAGGATAGTTGTCCTTTATAAATAGATGACAACCTTTAACTTTCACCTTCTCCTGTGCGAGTTAAAGAGGTCTAAATAAAACAATCCAAGATAGCCGCCACTCTGGCTACTGAGTCACGTGATAAGCGCCTCCATGGTGACAAACTAGGTTAAAATATAGCTCTTCTTGAAACTATTGTACTAAACAATTCCAATAATGATCCATAGTAACATGAGATATGAAGAATAATCCATTTTTTCAGGCAAATGCGTTTTGAGCCATGCCTTAAACCCACTGAGGAGGTCTCGAAGGCTAAACAGTAAGTGAGAGGCTAAGTATGGTTGGAAAACATTGTCGACCTCTCCCCAAAACAAGATATCTCCAGCGGTTTTAAAAATCGAGAATTAAGGCACGATAGAGAGTTATAACAATGGGCGGTAAAGGGGCGTAGTAAAATTTCTACTTGAAATTTTTTTTTTTTTTTTTTTTTTTTTCTTCAAATGGCTCGAAGAAATGCCCTACCCGGACGCCGTCGCGAATGATTCGGTGAGGATCTACATCATGACGGTTAGGCAAATAGGCGGCAAATAGGCAAGAGACTCCCATACTGGTAAGTTACCGTGACCATTCCCGCCTTGAAGAATTTTGGGTCACGAAATTAACCGGAGGGGCCAACGAAGGGTTGGGTTCCCTGTGTGATACTTCAAACATGAGTATCCGTTGCGTCTTTCTTATTTCTGCGGCAGCCGTTACGCGCGAGATGAAAAACAAAATTACCGCTTGCTTAACAAAAACAAACAAAATGATGCGATAACTAAAAGGGAACCCAACCCTTCGTTGACCCCAGCCCTGAACGCGAAGAACAGGGTGGTATAGAACACAGAGCAGGCTCCCCAGGGTCAACGAAGGGATAAAGGGATAAAGGGTACACAAAAAGTAAAGAACTTATAAACCTGACAAATGTTTTCTAAACGACCAGCGGGGTCCCTGTGGTATGGGAAAGCACAAAGATACCGTCATTAACAGCCTAGCTGTATGTATCAATAACAATAACAATAACTGGACCTGGTACGTTGACCACCACGCGGCTTCCAAAATGGAGGCAGCTTTTATGGCAATTTAGTTAGTACAAGGTCTAATAAGATCCAACATCTCCTGGGGATCAGTAAATACCACTGAGCGCGCGCGGATTTAATACGAGCTGCAGCAAATTTATCGGCCTAAGCATGAGTTTTTTTTTAGTATGGCACAAAGGCGCCTCCTGTGTTTCCAACTTGCTATAGCGCCTTAACTGTCCTTTACGGACCCTATGGTGGATAGGACAGAACAAGAATATGTATGCTGTAATTATACGAGTAAAATAATTAATAATCTTCACAGTTCCCTATCCCCACATGGTGAAACGAGATTTAAGTACGCTTGGACACACACAACACTTCTAAGACAGCGCACGCTTGAAGAATGACCACGGATGACACTGCTTATTAAAGTGCGAAAAACCTACAATGACCCTTTAACGCATGACTAGACTGACTAGATAAGACAATAGCGCTGTTCACGCCGACGTCATATATTGTTGTTAATATGCCAACGAGAGATCGATTGGTTAACAGAACAAAGGGCGCTATCCAATCTACGGTTGGAACTCATAGCATTACAAAGGCAATGTTGATATACAGTGAATAGCGATATAAATCGAGGTCCTGTTTCTTAAACCACTACACTTTATAGAACTTGAGAACTAACCACAGAATGATACATCTAAAAAACACTCGTAATTGCAAGCTACACGCATAAATTGCAGTCCGTATCCAAGGGATCAGACATTACATCTGTAAACCGCAACTGAAAATTGATACGGATATTTGCGGTTTACAAAATATATACAAACATTTACATATACTGTAACTCACTAAAGACTACAGGTGGCGCGTAATTTAAAAATGCGAAAACTCTGTCGAACGAAATATATAAGGCAAACCCAGAACCCGGATAATCATACAGAAAATTTGAAAGCTGCAAAATTAACGAAACTATATCAGCTCTGACACACGACAAAGGCGGACCTCGATGAGACTTGTGATAACAACTCTATAGATCAAAGACCAGTATGTTCAAAGAGCTACGAAATAAAATAAAACAGGCTAGAAATATGTACGTAATAGGGTCAAAACAGTACGAAAGACTAGGCTAACGAGCAGACCTAAAACAGCTAGATAAACAACAGTGTGTGAAGCAATAAAACAACCGAGCCCTCGCCGATGAACTGGAAATTTAAGTACGATATAATTTCAAATGGCAACTAGTATCCATAATGTAGCGTAAATATTCTCTTCGCCAACCAGCGGTATGCATAATATAGCAGGAATGTACCTTCGTCGAGCGGTATCCATAGATATCCGAACTGTATTCTTCGCCAATTGCGGTATTCAGAGATATATATAGACCTTCGCCTACGAGCGGTACCCAATTTACTCTTCGCAAACATGCGGAATTCAGAGCTATATAGATCCTCGCCTACGAGCGCTATCCGTAAATACATCCAAATACTCTTCGCCAACGAGCGGTATCCAAATAACAAATGATATACTCATCGCCAACTAGCGGTATCCAATGAGATATAGATCTTCGCCTACGAGCGGTATCCGTAAATACATCTAAATACTCTTCGCCAACGAGCGGTATCCAAATAACAAATGATATACTCATCGCCAACTAGCGGTATCCAATGAGATATAGTTCTTCGCCTACGAGCGGTATTCCAAAAGATAAGGCATATTTTTGTAGGCCAACTAGCCGAGTTAACAACGCAAATATATTGAACGTGAAATAACTAAGACTATAGTTACCTCAACCTGTAACGTCTGGAGAGCAGCAGGACAAGTCATGGCTGGAATTAGGAGCGACGGGAGCAGGTAAAGAATCCGCCATTATAGATAGGAGCTGGTGTCGGTTGGGAGGCCCAGCAAAAAACCAGGCTTGACCACCCGTTACGCCGATAACTGACAACGGAACACAGAAGACGCCGGAAATTTAAACTATAGGGGCCGCAAAGCATCATGCACGCCAGTATGCAGCTAACACCGATTGATTGGGCGATTCCGATAACTTTCACGATGCGCTAATTAATATGCAGATGAAAATAGTGCAGCTTCAAAACGAAAGCATGCTCGGTCCGAATGCATGCTCGATGATCCAGTGCCTCATGCCGTAGCTGGCCATTTGTTGCAAAAAGAGTTTTGCAATCCATAGGAGCATCAGAAGAGCTTCGTATTTCTTTGTTTTCTCGAACTACTTACCAATCCCCAGGCAACAGTTCTAATGCCTTGAAGATACATCTCCGTGACAATGAGCAACAGATATCCTATTGCCCATATGTTGACAAGAATTTCAAATGCACCACGAGTCTGCAACGAGAACATCAATGTTAGGTTCACACAAGGTTCATTTTAGACTGGGCAGGCCCGTGGTCAGCATGAGGCGAACGAGGCACTCGGCCTCGGTAAAAAATTGTGTTAATGATAGACTAGCAGTTTAACTTCCTAGTGTTCTATAATTGAAAGAAAATTGTATAACGATATTTTCTGGAAATCTGGCTCACTCTGCCTCGATTTTTTCTGGGTACGGGCCTGCTGGGTCCAGAGACACGTTCAACATTTGGCTCAAGATTTGTGAGTATTTAACAGTGTTTCTTCGTGAACGAAAAACCCGACGAAACTTCGTAAATATTCTGAATACATGTTGACCAATATTTAACGTTTTAACGTTGACCAAGAGAAAATGATCATTTTCTCTTGCGTTGACTAAATCACTGAAAACGTTACTTTAGGAAATGTTAAAACTTCTCATTGAATCTTGTTAAACGCCTTGTGGAATCATGTTTAATGATGTTGAACCGTTCAACATTCGTTAAAAAGATCCGTAAAAATCAAGGTTCCCGCCATGTAAACTGCATTCCAAATCTTCACAATTCCATCTATTAGCCACCGCTTTCAACTAATTTGAAAATTGTCGGAAACTGCAAAAACAACTCACCAAAATTCCAATACGAAAACTTTCTACCGAATATCCCGTGAACACTAACAAGTGAATTTTATTCGGGAGACATCGAGATCTCGGGAATACAAAACTAACTATTTCCGTTGGAAGCAATCTCAGCCCAACCTAGTCCCTGGCGTTATGAGCGGGCTTCCTGTGGTTAAGTTGTGACGTGATTGAGCTCCCACGCACATCCAGCGGTTTACCTTCTCACTGCCAACCTCGTCCCCAGGGTCTTGTGGGTAATTTTCAGATGACGGTTGGTCGAGCACAAGACCCTGGGGGAGGCTGAGTCACGTGACCACTCTTTGAAGTCATGGGAACGAGGTTATCCTTTGTATCGAAAGTGTCATGTGACTCAGCCTCCCCCAGGGGCCATTTTGAAAAAACGACCGAGAAGACCCTGGGGACGAGGTTGTCCCACTGCAAACAAGGAAGGCCTGGGACCTGACCTGGGACCAGGCTGATTTCAACACTCTCAACCACAGGCAGACCAGACTAAACATCAGTGGATTGGAGTATATTTGTGTCTCAACAAACCTGTTGGTCAGATGACGTATAGACGAGGTCTCGTAGAAAACATGGGTTGCATTTCACGCGAGTGAGGGTCATATTACTGAACGTCCAGTTACCAGTGCCGTTAGAAACCGTGTAGCTTGTGGTGACGTTTTTAAATGGTGGATTACAACCCGGGTCCTGATGGAAATAACGGTGACATGGGAATCAACGCTTGCTGCGATGACTGCAGTATACAACTCATTCAAAAAAGGTTGCTTTGGTGGTTGGTGTTAGGGCTTTGATGTTTGGGCTTTCATTACTCCCGGCGCATTTTAGTAGCTGATATTCTACACGATAAGTTAATAGGTTTTCGTATTATTCCCGTCAAAATCCATACCCAGCTGATCCACTATAGAACTATTCTTTAAGCAGAACAACCCATGTTATGAGAGTGTATTTTCCATTCACAAACTATGATTTGTATAAGAAATTCATCTAGTGAATTTTAGGCTCATAGATTAGTAACTAATTAGTAAAGAAACGTCGAGATTGAAAGCAGCGGAAAACTCGTACGTTTGTATGAAGTTTTGATGCCATTGTCCGAACATTTTGGTGATCGATTTTGGTGATACACCATGTGCAAGCTGGCGCCAAAACGGTGAATTGTCTCGGGATTGTATTCCATGCTTCAACGACCAATTCCCGAAGCAACCTTTATTGAATTTACTAGGTGCATATAATTTCATGGTGCAACACTTCCTACCTTAACTGGCCGAAGGTACAAGGCTACGCTGAAGATAAGCAAGTATAGCACATACACTACTAACAGCTGGGAAAATCTAGCAGGAAAAACATGACAATGAAAGGAGTGAGTTGCACAGTAGAGCAATACACCTTTTTCCAAAATGGCGACTTTTTGTTCCATTGGCCCTTGTTACCGCACTCTCATGAAATTTGTCTTTTGTCTTTGAGCTTGAGTGAATATAAAACAAAATAATAATTTCATGAAAACGAGACATCAAGGGCCAGTCAGCCATTTTGGAAAAAGGTGTATGGGGGAACGGAGTTTTGCAAATATATAAACACATATGGAATTTTTCCATGGATAACAGAACATTGGCAAAATGCATCCGAGAAACTACAAATTGACTCGGCAAGAGAAAAAGACACACCCATCGCAACTCAGCAACGTTTTAGGAAACAACTCTGTAATAAAGGTAATGTGCTTAAATGTGTTTTGAAAATATTAGAAGCGTGTCAAAACTTGCTAAGCCTTAATCTAATGTCCAAGGCTGGGCAAAACCAATTCAACATCTCATAATATAGTACCGAATAAAAACTCCACCAATTTTGGATTATATCAATTCAAGTATGTCCATTCGGTATTGAGGCAGCCCCTGCGCTTTTTCGACAAAAACGTGAAAACGATTAAGAAGTTTGGTATAGCAAGATTTTTTAGGGTTTCTTCATGTTTCATTCACCATCTTTTCGATACTCACCGTGTACGACAACCATTACGCCATTTTTCATTCAATACGTTATGTACAATGCCATCAAGCAACTCGAGATGTTCTCTTGAATCCTGGTTAAATACACAAGAGATCGAAATACACGCTAAATATTCTTGCTTTTACTTTCCACCACACATTTAGAATTTCACAATCCCTCACGACTGAATGGAGAAGGTATTCCCCGTTTTTACCTCGCAGTTGCTCTCTCTCTCCAGTCGAAAACGAGCACGTGTCCAGCATAGGTGCAAGTGATATTTACTGATTCGAAATAAAAGCTACAGTGTAATGGCTTCCCAGATATGATTGGCATTCTATTTCCTTTCGTGTGGTATAGCTAGGTTTGTGGGAAAACTAGGTGGTCTGCGTCGGCGGGGACTTAAACATGGACAATAACAACCAAAGGTTAATTGAGATTTATGTTAATCAAAGTGGAGAACTAGTGTTTGGCTGACGTCTCGAGCGTTAGCCCTTCATCGGATCAAAAATCCAGCTCCGACAAAGGGCTAACGCAGAAGCACTAGCAAAACACTTGTTCTCGACGGCGTTTCTTTAACATTAATCCCTTTGGTTGTTATCGTTCACATTTCTTTTCGTACACGGCAGAGTATTTTGAAAGCTTCATGTGTTTGCATGAAACGTTTAAGATTTTTGGTAGACGCCAAGACCAACAATTAAAGCCTGATTGCTTTTTTATGTACTGAACGTTCGGATATATTATTGATTTACCTCATGAATAATCACATTGATAGCAGATCGCTCGATGACTTGCCCTTCGTCGCCAACCTGATATTATTTAGAAAGAGAATAAATTAACGTATGAAATGTTTCTTCAGTCGAGATAAAGCCCAGCCACAGTAAATTCCTCATAACTTTTTACATCAGAATACTACTTCTGGAATTCCTTTTCAAAAATGTGTTGTGGAACAGAATGCAAGCTAAATCAAATTGCACCGGTTTTTGGGTTGTCATATTCACCGTGAACATTGCTTTTGTACGGTCAAACCAGATCTTCCGTGTTTTCATAGATGTTTTACCACACTAGACCCATTGCCCAAGTTCTTACATGGTCGAAATGGTTTGTTTGGTCTCGCTCTGGGTGTGGTTGAATTCATAAACTGCCGTGATTTTACCCTGGGAACCATTTCTCGACAACTCACTTGAGCGTGAACATAAGTGAGACGAGAACCCTCGCTTCATTTGTCGTTTGAGCCAAGGGTACTGTGAATGGCGCGCATGGAGCCAACGTTTTGCCTGTTACCCATTCAGAATGGAATTGTTTGGGGCAACAGCGGGACAGCTCTCTTTATAAGTACATGTAACATTGTGGAGTTTGTGTTTTGCAAGGACTCATAGAAGTCTGAGAGCGACCTGACCAAAAAATGGTTGAGATCTTTATTTTCACTATAGCTAGTTTCCTCTTTTTTGAGCGTTCTCGTATTTTTCTGTTCTATAACTTGTCTTTCTGTTGCTTGAATAAAAGTTTGGACGAGCAAGAATTTCGTTTTGTAAAGTTATTGCAAAAAACACTGTACTTTTTGTTGAGTCAAATCATCACTTCCCCGACGTTTACATCCTTTTTTCTCAAAATCTAATTTTGCCCAAAATTTCGATATTTCTTATTGGTCACCGGGGGGCCGCCACTAGAAGAGTGGGCATACAAAGACAGAGAATCTCGAAACCATTTTGGGTCCTTCAGAGCAGTTCAGCTCATCCCGAAAGCTGCAATGTACTAAAGTAAAGGATTTTAAAGGCCCGTTCACACTACCAATTCTTGCTGCTGATGTAAACTATGTGCGACTCGGCGCGACCGACCGAATTTTTTTGTCGCGCGAATGTCGCGGAGATTTCAAACGTGTCAGAAACCCTTTGCAACATGATGCGATTTGAAGAAAAGAGAGCACAGAAATCGCACCGGACTTGCATCTCGTTTACACTAGAGAGTTGGAATTGCGGCAAATGCAACAAAAATCGCAAGTGTAAACAGGCCTTAAGAAGAGGTGTTTGGAAAGTTAAATACACACCAAAATAGACTCACTCGGTGCCTCCTCATTGCATTCATGTGGTAAAACGACTATTGTTCAACATGATACACAAGTGTTTACACCTAATTCAGAAAAGGTTGCTTTGGTTATTGGTCATTGAACTTCTTTGTTTCGTGGTCACTGAAGCAAAGAATTCCATCTTTTCGCACTACAATTGAAAGACCAAAGACCAAACGCCAAAGCAACCTTTTTTGAATTAGGTGTATATGTCCATAAACCATGTTTATCTGGCCTGACCAGAGCCTTACCGTATCAATTTCATACAAAGGAAATGCTGCACACGTTACACCGCCATATTCCCAGAATACTTCTCGTTTTTTGTTAATTATGTAGTGGAACATCTGTGTAGGAAACAACTGAATATTGCAGAGCAAAGTCATAACACCAACGACACATGAAGTAATATGGCTTAGTCTGCCGGTTGGCATGCTAAATGTTTCTTGTGGTGTTACATTTTTCAGCAAATAAAAAAACTCTGCCTCGTACCTAGGCGTCTCAGGTGTGTCAAAAAAGGGCAAAACCCCGCGGCAATCCACGAAGGCTAATGCACTGCTGCAAAGGACCGCCTTCCCATGATGCCTTTCGCACTAGCTTGCTCCCAGTCGCTCTCGCCTCAAAAATTGCAAGAACGCGCCTGAGTCCAAACACACTTGGGACTCCCTCTTTTCTTGAGTTCCTTCAACCATTTGGAATTCAAACTATGAATCTCAGCTTATCAATGGGTGTGTTTGAAAGACAAAAAAATCATTACCTCCTTTCGTGCCAATTTGGCAGCTAGTGTTAATGGAATGTAGCCTTGATTGTTTCGGATGTTCAAATTTATCCCATTGGCACATTCACTGCAAAGACAGTCAGTGCCATATTCCAACAACAAATCATACATATCCTGGAAAAAAAAAGAGGAAAGTTAAAGTAATATATAATATGTTTCAAAAAAGGCTTGTACAGTTAGGAATTAGGAGTATAAGGAATTGTTGTTGTTAATGGATGAATTGTAAATACCTGTCTATCATGAATCACACACATATGCATGACTGTGTTGCCATTAGTATCCTGTTTGTTGGGGCATGCCTTGCGACGAAGTAGATATCTAACCGTGTCTGTCTGCCCTAAACTGGCAGCAAAAGATAAAGGGTACTCTCCCCAGTATGTGTTGCTAGAAAAAGAGATAAAGATTAGCAACTGTAACTAACCAACCAGGGTTCTTGCACAGGGTGGGGTGGGGTGGGGGGGGAGGGGGAATTTACTCCCTGATATGGGGTATACAGGTATGTGACACAATATAGGGTATGGTTTTTGGGCTCCTGAGGTCTGCCGTAGGGTATCATTTTTGGCTTTGTTTGGTCTACAGTAGGGCATGTATTTCAGTACAGGCTACCCTACAAACAAATTTTGATCAAAGATGTGCTGCATTTAGTGATAAACCTCAATATAACCTTCACATGATTAATAACATTCCACTTTGATTGTGATGAACTGGACCACCCTGGTGACTAACTTTATGTCTGCAGTAGGTTATACAATTTTAACTGTACCATAGGTCTATGGTAGGGTATATAAATCGAGGTTCTTGCAGAGCTATCCTCTGCAACCAGTGTTGGTCCTTTTGGACTTGGAATGATGACATTCATTGATGACTGCCAATTGGGCCCTTTGGATGACAGAGCATTGCTACATAATTGCATTGCCACACAAAAATGGATTGAGTCACTCCAGGGAGGTGGCAAATATACACATATCATCAGGAAACATTACTTCCAACCTTAATAATGGATACAAACAGGGATGGCCCATAGCAAATTTACCCAAAAGAGATGGGAAATTAGGTTTGGTAAAAGACATTTTAACCCTAAGAGGTGCATGTAGTAAATAAGGCATACAAAATAACTACAGAAGGCTACCATGTTAGCATATGACACCATAAGGGATACCGGTAGTACTGGTAGACAACTCTTTGGATAACTGACACCCCTGAAAGAAGCATTTGAGTGAAAATTATATTCAATGATCACCCCCATATATTTTCAGGGGTATTCCCCCCTCCTTCAGGATCTATACAGTACCTTGAACTCCTGTAGTCAGTCTCAGGGGATAACACCACATCCTCTATGTTTTCATCATCTTGTCTTGAGGACTTCTGATCCTCAGGACAAAAGAAAGCCCCACACGCCCTTTCGTGGATGTTGATGCCATGCCTACACAGGAAGTGCACCATTGCAAGTTCTTCATTGACAATTGCCATATGCAGACAATTTTCACCTAGAAAGAGAGATGAATTTTCCAGAGGGTTAAGATGTTATTGTCCATGCAAATACTAGGTACATGTATGTGTTGTAATGCAGAGTCGAACATTTCTTATTGATAACTGTGCACTATAAATGCAATGTGTGGTTCCAGAAATTATCCATACCCCCCTACGGAAGGGCAATGGAAATTCCGGAGGGGTGGGGTGGTCGATTTACCTGATCATTTCCATACAAATACTGTATTTTTCCTTGGAAATTCCAGAGGGGTGGGGGTGGGGGCACTTTTCAACACCCTTCCGTGGAGGGGGTATGGATATTTTCTGGAACCACACAATATATTATTATTATTATACTGTATTTTTCCTTTGCAAATTCCAGAGGAGTGTGGGTGTGTGTGTGGGGGTGGGGGGGGGGGGGGGTCAAGTGCATTCCCTCCATGGTGGGGGAATGGATTTTTTCTGGAATTGCACATTGACTGCAGTTAGACTCTGAAATCATTATCATTTTCTTGAATGCCTGTTTTGCATTTTGTTCTAGCTATCATGCAGCTCAGTGTGACATAATGTTGATTTTCACTCTGTTTATATATGAAAGCTTATAAGTTTAAAGATGATGAATCAAGAGTGGGACTTGGCTCCTCTAGCCATTAAATGTAGGGGAGAATTTGAAAACTTGATGTGCAAATTTCTGTACAAAAGCCCTCCACTGGTACAAGTAACCCTCTCAGCCTTTGTGTATACAAACACAGCAGCTAAAGCAGTTTTCCTCCACATACCATAATACTCATCACTAATGTAAATATCATTCACGAGTTTGGGGTAAGCTTTTATCAAGTGTTTTGCCAGCTCAAAGTGTGCCCTGGTTGAATTCAGGAAGCACAAATGGAGTAGCGTCTCTCCTACTGCTCCCAGCTGATCTACCTTCCAACAGAAGTATCGGTATTGGGGTTTTTCTTCTTCTGTTGGTTAAAAAATAAAAGTCACATAAAGATCTGGGGTTAACGGCAGTTTATGAAGGTCAAAGGTGACTGTCATGGTTAGAAATCAAGTACCATCTATACATACTTATGAAATTTTCAGAATTTGATACACAATATAATTATAAAAATGTTTACAAACACTCAACAATGTTGTGTAACAGGGACATAGAAGCCTGGGGGGATGGGGGGAAGTCAACAGGGGCAGACAACAACAATTCTTGCTTTTAGTGCTGTTATCTGTTATGCAAGTAAAAAAGGAGTTAAAACAATTTTTTGTGGGTGAATTTGTATCTATTTCAGCTCCCCCCTCCCCCCTGAGCACGTTAGACACGAGGATGTTAGGCATGAGCCACCTTACCAATTAATCCATTTATATGAATCTGAAATTTTTTTTGTGGGCGAATTTGTATCTATTTTAGCTCACCCACCCGAGCACGTTAGACACGAGCGTGTTAGGCATGAGCCACCTTAACAATTAATCCATAATATAGAGAACAATAACGAATAAACATTCCTGACAGATCCAGAACATCCCGTCAGCTTAGAAGATTACCTGACAATTCAGGTCCATAACTAGCGTTTATGAGAGCCAGTCTACTTCCTCTCACGTTGACATCAGAACTGTGAATTCGTCTCTTGTCAACTCCAGTGGGACAGCACAACGTCGGTCGTGTTCGCTTGGAGTTTGTGTTCGTCTCTCTTGAAGAGCCCCGCTTATTAACAAGAAAACTAATAGGAACGTTTTTCCCTTCGCCATCATTATACAAGTACGGTTTCAAGCCAGCTATAATGCTATTTAATTCAGTGAAATCTCTTGTTGCTTGAGCCTTTCTAAAAGCTACAATTAGCCTTCCGCCATTTTTTACGTCTAAAAGTTCGTACAACTTGTGAGATGTATTCTCTGTTTGTTGAATAACATCCTTTCCAACTCCCGTGGTACCACTGGAATTTTTGTTGCCCATTCTTCAATCTACTGGAAATCTGGGCGAAAAATAATTCCCTTTGAGCTGTAAGTGTAAGCATGAAAACAACATAATTGCCACTTACACATTTCGAATCGATTTTGTTGCTAAGCGGAAAGAACGAACGCTTTCCGAGTTCGAACGAAGATCGTCGGAATTTCTCCGAACGGTGCCGGAGTGTGTACACAGGATACCCGGCAAACAGGACATATTCAATCCAAGATGGCGACCTCCACTAGAGCAAGATTAAAAGTTCAAGAAAACTTGTATGCTGCTTTCCTAAAGCACAGAAGAGGGGACTACGATTTGATTTTAGATGGTAAAGATGCTTAATTTAAAGTTTGTCGTATGGTTAACCATTCCTCCTTTCTCTTACAATAATCTTTGAGAATAGTCGTTGATGACATCCTCGGCTCGGGACGTCTCTGACACACCTTCACATTCTCATCTTTTACTTTTGAAATGTCGGTCCCCCAAATGTGCCTAACATTTTGTATTGTGTTTATCCTTTTTAAAAACTCTCAATACATGAGAACAGCAAATACATTGTAAGAAACAGATAAGCTTTAAGCCCGATACTTTGTAAACTTTCGTCAAGCTGAAAATATTCGTGAGTCATTCTGATTATCACTCTGATTTCAGGAGAAATAACTGATTTTTGCCAATATATCACCTGCCACATGTAACCAGCCTATGCCATCCCAATTATTAATATTTAACTGAACATTTTAGTCTGTCCTCGAGTGTGTGTATTCTTTTGCATCCTGTGTTGACTTTCTTTCCATTTAGAGTCCATAGTAAGACTAATGACTTTGTCACTCGCTTATCCGCTCTGTGGCTGAAATCTAGTTCTAGCTTATATTGGACTCTAAATAGCAAGAAAGTCAACACAGGATGCAATAGAATACACACACTCGATAGGAACTAGAGGAACCCATCTATGAATTTACCTATAATTCAGTGTTTCACTGTAAAAGGAATTAGAAAATAACACCTATGTTGTATTGTGAATGTGCGCATTCTGATTGGTTAAAAAGCGTGTTTGTAAGAGACCTGAGAAACACGATTGTCACGCAACGCTGTCGCGCGTGTGTATGTTATTTTCTAAAAGCAATAAAAATACTTTCTGCGTGCTCTCTGGTTTCTTACAAACACTCGGGGAATGTTGGTCGAACTGATAAAACTTGAAAGACACTCGCCTTCGGCTCGTGTCTTTCAAGTTTTGATCAGTTCTCCCAACATCCCCCTCGTGTTTGTAAGAAAGCAGAGAGCACGCGGAAAGTACTTTTATTGCTTAATTATTATATAGACACGAGTGTTTTACTGGGAAATACGCCACTCGTAGATCTCATACGAAGCTACATCCGGGTCCTCAGTGACATATTTTCCATATCCTCACTAGTGAGGATATCGGTCAAAACAAAAGTGCTTGGAAATCAATTTAGAATATTTTTTCTGGTTTGTCTATATAATAAAAAGAAAATTACACAGTGGCTTGAAGATATGAGTTTTATTTTCTCGTGTCAAAAACAATATTTTACTCATTCGCTGCGCTCATTCGTAAAATATTGTTCTTGCCACTCGAAAATAAAACTCATATCTTCGCGCCACCGTGTAATATCCTCTATTTATTATATAGACACGAGTGTTTTACTGGAAAATACGCCACTCGTAGATCTCATACGAAGCTACATCCGGGTCCTCAGTGACATATTTTCCATATCCTCACTAGTGAGGATATCGGTCAAAACAAAAGTGCTTGGAAATCAATTTGGAATACTTTTTTCTGGTTTGTCTATATAATAAAAAGAAAATTACATGGTGGCTTGAAGATATGAGTTTTATTTTCTCGTGTCAAAAACAATATTTTACTCATTCGCTGCACTCATTCGTAAAATATTGTTCTTGCCACTTGAAAATAAAACTCATATCTTCGCGCCACCGTGTAATATCCTCTATTTAATAAACCATATTATTATTATTATTATTATAAATAAATAAATACAGCAAATTTATAGCTGATCGAGCAATCTGCAAACATTCTCTATAACTCAAATAATCATGTAAAATATTCACTTTAAGAATTTGCATTCCCATATAACAGACTCAAAATGTTCAGTTAAATATTCACTTAAGAAATTTGCATCATTAGCTAGGGCTGCCTCGGTGATCTATATTCTGAAATTTGGGTGCCATAGGATTACATGTGACAGGGGACATATGAGCACAAATCAGTTATTTCTTGGGCTTTCTGTGAATAAAGATCTCTTTAAATTATTAACTGTTTTATTGGTTGCTTTCATAGATGATCTTAAGTCTGCTGGAGAAACAATCCTACATGAAAACAGCCCAACAAAGAAATCTCGTCTCAACCCTCACTCAGTATTTTGGATGGTGGCAGCAATAGCTGTTTTTTATTATACAGATATTTACATGGCAATCAGAGTGGACGATAGAATACACAGGTGAATTCCTTTAGGGAGCATTCACTTTTTGGGGGTGGGCCAGAGGGATCCCTTTGAGCATACTTGCTAATATTCCCGTAGCCCTCCCTTTATATTTTCCAAAATAAGATATAACCCTCCCCTATGGATCACTTTTAAAAATATTCCTTGACCCCCCCCCCCCCCCAAAAAAAAAACAAAAAACAAAAAAACAAAAGGTGAACACTTTCTAACACCCTAGTCAGGAAATTGCTAGCCATTCAACATACACTGTTCTATCCTATCTATGGCATTCATATGCATGTACTTTATGCTATTGACTTGACAGGAAATACTAATTCATTCAATCTTTAATATTATATTATTATTTTTTTACAGGCCATGGCTGTATGTTGGTGGAGGACTCATTACCATAAATCTTGTGATAGGTTTCTATTTTGTTGTTGTATGCAGCTACATAAGAAAAGTAGATTGGGACAAAGAAAGTCCTGTGTTGATTCCAATTGCAACCTTTTCGTTCATTATTGGGTTGATCTGGTAAGTAGTAGGTATTCACTTCTTATTCATGACTGGCATTGATTCATACATTATGCACTTATCTCCTGGCTTTCCTGGGGTCAACATTTGGGCTACCGGTACAGCTATTATGTAGTATAGTCTCCTTTACAGCTCCAGAGATCAGACTCACATGCTGTTGGGACTACAATATGTATAAAATTAATATACATTGTCTTTATATATCTATTGTCTCCTTTGCAGTCTAAAATCCTGGGGGGGGGGACTTCCCTTTTGGGGGGCGGGGGTGGTCACCGTACCAGCCTTTAGGGGGCAAAATTTGAAAAAACTTGAAATTTTTTCTAGATAGGTACATTGTGTGTTTCCAAAAAATATCCATACCCCCCCACGGAAGGGTGTTGAGAAATGACCCCCCCTCCCCTCTGGAATTTCCGAAGAAAAATAGTGTTTGTATAGAAAATATCAGGTAAATTGACCCCCCACCCCTCTGGAATTTCCAATCCCTTCCGTAGGGGGGCTATGGATATTTTTTGGAAACACACATTGTACCTGAGCTTTAGGGGTCTATTCTAGCAAACCAAGCAACAATGGTTTTATCAATAGCACACTTGTTAGTACCTTTTAGGGGTCAAAATCAACTAAGCCACACCCTTTTTGGTACCTTTTAGGGGCAAAATCAAAAGTTCCCTACCAGTACCAATGCTCCAAAAAATTTTTGAGTCCCCCCTGGTCTAAAATATCAGTGAATCCTACAGGAACACTTATGAAAAATATTGCTGTGTGAATTTGATGACAAGGAGGCTGATAGATGAGTGATAGAGCCTTGCAATTCACCATACTCACAGTGGTTGTTTTTATCTTCCATTCTTTGCTTTCCCAGAGGACCCCAGGAAAGCTGGTGATAAAAAAATTTAAAAAATGAGATGTATAGTTTGAGTGGTTTAGGTTGAACCAGAAACATATAAGTGAGTT
>JAWWUD010000216.1:0-90524 GCA_033964015.1 Scolanthus callimorphus
TTGTTGAAAAAGCTTGGTGCAGGACAGAATATGATATCAACACTACCGGAAAAATATCTGATTTGACATCCTTACAATGGTTGAGTTTGAGAGAAAATGAACTATGTTTGCTCCCGTCTGAGTTTTCCAGTTTTTCAAACTGTCTCATTTAGATTTGAGTAGAAACAAATTTGAAGATTTCCTAGAACATTAGGTGGGCTGTTTGCCTTGGGATTTTTTAAACTTAAGAGGTAATAAGATAAAACCCTGACAAATGATTGTGTCAGGGGTTGCCAAACCTTTGTCATGTTGATCTGAGAGACAATGAGATTCCACTGTTGTCTCCGGCAACTAGAGAAACTAAGGATATTCATGATTGGGGCAAGACAGGAACATGATGCAGTTAGCAAAGTAGATGAGGGACTGGTTGCAAATGTCAGAAAGAAACAAAACACATTATCACTCCATGACCAGATAGAGCGGATTTCAGATGAGTAATCAGATTACTTTGCTTTTGCATTTTCTTCACACGTTTTGATTGGCTTAGCATCACGACTTTGCTCTTCCAGCCAATGAGATTGCAAAACCCAAATACATGATTACTTGCATTTAGTCCTGCAATCATCAGTGTTTACCACCTGATTGGTTGCTTGTTCAATGGTTTTTGTTTCTGTTTGGCTATTGTGTACTTTTTAGTTTAGTTTATCTAAATTCTGCTCCATCAATAGAAGAGGATAAATTATAGAAGCAAAACAAAATTGGCAGTTATAATGTTTCACAGGAGGTGCAAATGGACAACATAAGTTTTGAAAAATGTTTAGTCTGAATCTCCTTCAACCCTAGCGTGAAAGCAGGACAGGGCATGAGAAACTACATATTCCATGTCATACACAAGGTAAAACTTCACCATCAATATTTTCTTTTTATTGCACAGTTTATTTCAGTCTACTTTGTAACTATTATATTTTGTAGTCATCAATACAGAGTAATCATGTTTTGTCTGGCTCAGCCAGGTTTTCTAAGCTCTAAAACATCACTAGTAATAAGATAATAATTCCAAATATAAAAGCCCCAACCTGGTGCCTCTACACGCCAAGGCCAGTTTACACATGAACGAAAGCACAGGACGCATGCTGCAAATCAACAGTGATCGCACTTATGATTTACACTTGACATTATTGCAACATCTCGGTTTCTTGCACTTGCATCTGCACATGCGTTCTACCGGACGTGTAAACCACACATAAGGAAATGATTAGTTTAATATCCTTGTGCTTGCATTGGTGTGTAAACCAGCCCTAATGCAATAAGAAAACTTGTCTTTTCTATTAATACTTTTCATATTCAATACTTATAATACTTTTATACATCTTGAAAAAACTTTTATGTACATGTATAATGTAGTAATAATATTATTAAGGTACAAAAGTTAACCCTCTACAAAAGAAGGGAAGTTTCAGATATAATTATAACAGAACAATCTGAAAGGGTGTTTTTGCAAAAAGAAGCTTTGCCACAATATTAATGTTATCAAAACGTTTTCGAAAGCACGCCATATCAAGAGAATATTTCTACAAAGTACTAACCTGTTAACATGAATTCTATGTACTATATATTAATATGAAATTATTTTGATACACATTCATTTATTTCTAACCCTGGAAAAATATCTTTCCAACCTTGTTTTGGAAAAGTCTGATACCACTAATGGTAGAACTGCCATCTTTTGGGTCATCTCCAGTGTGAGAACCATTCCTAGCTGAGGACACATTTGTGTTTAGTTACCAATTAATCATGATTGGTTCAACCTTCGTTCTACAAAACAAAGAAAGCTTTGTGATGCAGCTGGTGTTCTCATTGGAGATGAGCCAACTTTTTCAAAATCAAAAGTGTTACTTTATTTTATTTTGTGACAGTTTTTTCGTGACCAATGTTTTCCTAAGGTGAGCCAATTACTGCATGAATGGTGCTGTTTTGGCCTTTTCAGTGTTTTGTTGTTGTTGTGAAATTGGAAATTTCGGACTGAAATACAACAATATTGTGAAATACCAAAAAAAAAGAGATTGTCCAAGAGATAAGTATAAATACGTACTGGGAGACAGAAGTGAGTTCATTCTGAGTCATACAGCAAAGCTCTTGGTTGGGAAGGAAGGTTGGAAAGACATATTTTTCCTTGGCCTAGTGCAGCATTTCTAAAGGGTGCAACCATACAAAATTTGAAATAATTAATAATGCTTGTTAAACCATAGATCTAATTGTGGTTACTTTTGAAAGTGCACTTACATGTAAAACCCACATTTCCAAAACATTGTTTTTAATTTTGCTGTTCTGCCAGTCAAATCTAATGAGGCAATCAGATTCAGAGATTCATTACTCCAATATTTTGATTGGCAGAACAGCAAAGTCCAAACTTAAACAAAATTGATGTCTTTGAAATGTGGATGCAATGCAATGCTATTTTCCCATACATTTACTGTATTGATGAAGGATATTTGCAAATGTTCGTCCCATGTTTTCACTATCTGGCCCCCCTTTCTGAAATTCCTGGATTTATCCCTGGTTTTAGCTGTAACAGAGAATCCCTATCTCATGGCCAGATAAAGTGTCTCATCTTGGCTTTCACATGCAAGCAACACAACTTGTAAAATCCTTTTGATCTGATTTCTGTTTGGTTCTTAAATTGAAATGGTACTGTGTTAAAAAAAATGAACAGCCCTTATGAAAATTGAAACATTTCAATCAAATTCACCTATTCGAGTCCGAGGGGTTGGGGGGATGGGGTGGGGGCTCC
Source organism: Scolanthus callimorphus (assembly GCA_033964015.1). NCBI lineage: Eukaryota > Metazoa > Cnidaria > Anthozoa > Actiniaria > Edwardsiidae > Scolanthus > Scolanthus callimorphus. The sequence goes on from JAWWUD010000216.1 coordinate 2,771, forward strand.
TATATGTTGTCTGGCGGGGGTGCTCCTCGTATCTTTTAGGGGTTAAATTTTGGGTTCCAGCAAGAGTGGATTAACAAGAGTTAGAATCTTTCGTACTTTATTTGTCCACATCACAGTCAGCAAAGTGTCTATTTTTAGATTTGATTTCATGCGCGAAAGTATTCGAATCCCCTCTTGATTCCCCTGAATTCATTGTATAACCCAACACACACAAAAACAGAGAATATCCTACCTTATCTTTGCAACTTTAAAAGTTTTTCGAATGATCTGTGATTTAATTTTAGGCTGGATCCACAACTCTTCACGTGCGAGAAAGTGGGAACCCTGTGGATGACGAATTCTAGCGGGAAACCTAGTTCTAAAATAGACACTTTTGTGACTGTGATTCGGGGGTACATAATAAATATGGAAACTCTTGGTAAATCCACTCTTGGTTCCAGTTATCTTTTAGGGTAAGAGGAAAAAAAGCTCATTTTCCCAGAAAATGATATCTTTTAGGGTGATCGTGGTGAAAATATGACGCGCTAGTGCCTGTAGGCTGTATTCCCAGCCATTGTTTATTGTGTGGTTGTGGCTGGAATTTGAGAGCCATGTTGAAATTGGTATCTTTTAGGGCTTTGATGAGCACCCCCGTCAACAACTTATGGGAGTCCCCCCTCTGGGGTGTCACTAGTGTGAAGTGACCATTTGCAAATAAGATTAAGAAATCCCCATATTGATTAGGTGCCAATCACTATGTCCAAGAGAGTTTTTTAAAACAGAGAAACCAAAATCTGTGCCACTGCCTATTCTATTCACATGGTGTAATACATACAGGGTTTATAGTGCAACTATTTCTTATCAATAAATATTGGAAATGATTGCTTGGCTGTACCATCATGATTGTGTAAATAACTTAAATATACCATTTACATGGAAACTTACAATGTACTTCCCCAGGAGGGGGTACTCCCTATATTCCGATGGTAGGTATTACTGTCATATTTTTAGGGGTTAAATCGGCAATCCGGTATTTCTTAGGGTTCTTTGAAAAAAAAAAACTGGTATGCTGAAGAAAATCTGGTATTTTTAGGAGTTCTTTGAACTAGAATGGTATGCTGAAGAAGGTATTTTAGGACGAGGTAATATTTTTAAGTGGACATTTTTTTCGGACAGGTATTTTTAAGGGTGGAAAATTGGGCTTCCCGATGGTCATCCCTACCATATTGTTGATAATCTGGAATGTGTAGTCAGGGCTGGAAGTCACAAGCTGGTGGTAAGTGCAAAAAAAACTTGAAAAAACTAAAAAAACTATTGGTCGCCAGCTGACATCAAGCTGAAAAGAGTACACAGCTTAAGTTCAATTTCAAGCCCTGAGTAGTGTGGTCACAGCCCTGCTGTACTGAAAGCACCTCATATTTCATCACCTATCCAAACATTCATCTATCCTCTGCACTGTATCCACGTCCAAGTTGTAGAGGTCAAAGTATAAGCTTGTGTCTGTCAACTGGTAACATCCTGATTCCTCCAAAATATCCACAACTCTCTGAAGGCTGGTGGAGTCTCGAGAGGCTGACAGCCGCTTGTGCAACTGGATCAAATCTATTTTACTGGGTGGTTTCCATTTGTGTTTGTCTTGTTTTCCTTGGTCTTTGTGTACTTTGGACTGTGAGGAAAACACATTGAAAATAAGGATACCAGAAGAATAGACTGCACAGGGGCGGATCCAGGATTTAAAAAGGGGGGATAGTGGGAGGCGGAGCAGTTTTTTTTTTTTTGGAGGGGGGGGGGGTGCTTTGAGTGAGGACAGAAAACGCTATTACAAAAATGTCCTACCCCCTAAAAACCCAGAAACATTTGATATGAAGGAGGGAACAATTTTATTTTATTCATTATATTATTTAAAACAAAAACTAGATGGAATTCTACTTTTTTTTCTCAAAAGGGGGGTGGATATCCACCCAATCCACCCCCCCCCCCCATCCGCCCCTGCTGCACAAAATGTTTAATTTACACAATAGTATTTTCTTCTCAGTACTTTTATTGATGCGGCATTGTCTCACATACATGTGAGAAACATTGAATAATTTGTAGACAAAACCAATTTTTTCCTTGTTTGAAGATGTGTGAAGCGAGAAGCCATCTTTGCTTTAGCTGCATGAAGCTGGCACTTTTCAAAATCGAACTTACGTGCACTAGGCCCACGATGCATTGCACATGTAGAATCAAGAATCGTGTGATTCCCAAAGTAAAGCGCATGCTCTTAGCCAATCAGAATCAAGATAATGAGTACAATGTATAAATAACAGAAATTATCCATAACCCTCCCATGGAAGGGGTTTGAGATCCCCACCCCTCTGGAATTTCCAGTGAAAAATAAGTGATTGTATGGACCGAGGCATAAAAGGCATTTAACTCCACCCACCACTCTAGAATTTCCTAATCCTTTCCATGGGGGAGGTACCAGTATGGAATTTTTTCTGGAACCACACTGTATATTTAAGCATTAGAGCACACCTTTGTATGACTTTATCAGCGCAATAGAGCACGCATGATGTTGGGAGAGAACGTTTAAAATCAAGAGCCACATGCGAGTGTTTTTAAAACGTTTCGAGTGTCTCTCCCACATCACAAGTGCTCTATTTGCTGATAAAGTCATAGAAAGTTGTGCTCTAAATGCTTTTATGATAAAGCGGGAGAGAACCATTACTTTATCAGTGTAAGAAAGCATAGATTTGGACCAATCAGAGCGCGCGTTATATCGTAGTATATTATAAAATGTCATAAAGCATACCTTGGTTTTGTGGATGACATCTGTGTCTTTGACACATCATTTTTGGAAGATGTTGGTGGACTCTTTAGACCATTAACTTTACTGCTGCTGGTTTTTACTTCCAGTTTCTTGTGCTGTACAGGGGGTTTCGTCTTTGCTTTGCTTGCCTTACAATTAGCATTTGCCTTCATGTCTTTCACAGATGGAGAATGATTGTTATTCACAGGTTCAGTTTTTATCTCGTTTTTCATGGTGTTTGACTGAAATGGAGTTGCTAGTTTAAAAAATCATTGTCATCAGATTCATCACCATTATCATCATCATTATCTACTAGCTCAGCCATCAATGTCCCCAAAGCATTGTTCTTTGAAGCACTACTGCCAGTTGTTGTATTAAATAACCCAGATGATCCAGAAGAACAACTAGACCAACTGTCCCCAGAACTACGACGAAATGTTATCTTCTGAACTCTCCGTTCTTCCACTTTTGACAACTTAGCTTTGCCTTCTGGAGTTTTAACAGGTTTTTCTTTACATTTAGAACTAGAACTTGAACTTTTCCTTCTCTTTGCATTAGCACTGGAACTCTCCTCAGAATCTAATCCCTTTTCTGCTTTCTTTTTACTGCTTTTCTCACTTAATGGTTTCTCAGTAGAAGTTTTCTCTGCCTTTGGAGGCATAGATTTTATCTTCAATTTCACATCTTTAGCCTCCAACACTCTATCCTTTTCCCCACTACCAGCAGGAGGTGGTTCAATTGGAATAAACCCTACTGGTTTTACATGTGGTGGATCCTTCTCGACTTTGATTCTCTTTTTTTTCTTCACTTGCCCATCCTCAGTAGAAATACTTGGACGTTTAATGCTACTACTATTGTTAGATTCCAGTGACTTATTCATCTGTTTATTTGAGGAAGTTTTTTTGGTTTTTCTGTTTTGACCTTTTTATGTTTTTCTGTTTCTGTGTGTATTTTGTCAGATAAGCTTTCTTTTTTCATTTCCTTGCCTGTGCTTGCATTATTAGTAGTGGGGTTGCTTGGTACACTGCTTGATCCACTTGTCAACAATGGAGAACTAACAACAAAAACAAACATCATTTTTTCATTCCTTTTGCTGTGCAAGCAGTCTACGCTCTGAGACATTCATAAACATATGAATTTTCTTGTTCCCTACTAGTAGAGGCCTCTTTTCTCTGCATTTTGCTGGCTGAGGTACACGAGGAAAAGCCACCTCTGCTCTGGGTCGAAACTCCCTTTGTTTTGCTCCCTTGGACGGTTTGCTGACCGTTTCTTGAGGATGTTATGTACAGGATGTTTTCCGCTCAGATATTATTTGAGCCCCCCAGCAGAAAACCTTTGTAGATATGGGTGCGCATATAGTGGGCTCAAGAAACGGTCAGCAAACCGAGTTTCAGCCCAGAGCAGAGGTGTCTTTTCCTCGCAAACCTCAGCCAACGAAGTGCAGAGCAAAGAGGCCTCTGCTAGCGGGGAAATTTTCTTGTGGAATCACAAATTTTGGCAGTTCGGATTTCCAGGGTGGGTAACCTGTTACTCAGGGCTAGAAATTGCACCTGTATGAGTCGCTTTTGCAACCAAAGGTTTCTAATTTGAGACTAAAATTTACGCAATTTTGTCACCCACAGTCTGTACAATGTGACTAAAAATTGAAACTATTGTCAAAAATTTCCAAGGTGGGTAAACATATTATTTTTCAGGTTGGTCATGAGAAAATTTACTGGATTTCTATGGTGGAAGGGACAACCTAAAATTTCCAGAGTGGGAAGCTGAGCCGGTGGTCCTCAACAGGGGGGTGCAGATTATTTTGCAACTTGTAGCACCCACCTCACTCCATTGACGTGGTTAATGATTTCTCCACCAGCTTTGAGAACTTTTTTCTTGAATTCATCAGGAGGGTTAATAAACTTAAGGGCCTCATTACGGATATTATTTATTGCAGGCATCCCGATGGCTGGAAGGATCAGCTCATATCGAAGTGTCACTTTCTTTGGCTCTTCCTTGTTTTTAAAGCAGATGTCAATTGGTAGTGTGAAGGATCCATAGCCGCTAGCTTCCAAAGTATAAGGAGGATCTTTAAAAACTGTTGACAACAGAAATAAATTAATTAGAAACAGTTTATAATAATAATAGAAAGAAATAGATGTTATCTGAAGTGGGCAACATTTGCAGGGCTTGCAATTGTGCCCAATACAGCCGTAAATACGCCTAAAAATTTTCCTTGTCTAACTTTTTAGACTTACCTGATTTGGAAGATTTTCACTGACAAACCAGCTTACTGTTATTGTACTATTATTGTTATTATCAGGGTTCAAAATAGTAGCAGGCTACCTGTGATTAATAGCCATCTTTTTTTGCCACTTTGCCAGCCATTTTAGGTCAAAAATATAACAACAAACAATATGGTAAAAAAAAATTGAAAATTGTGTGGAAACTTAAGGTCAAATTGTGTGTGAAAACAGCTAAAATGCAAATGCAAATTATGTAGCAACTTTATGGAAGGTGCAGAAATTGCTCTATGATGCATATCTCTCATTAACTGCATCTTGTCAAAATGCCCTGGAAATTACTGCCCACAAAGCCGGCAAAATTGAGGAGCTGATTTCATGAAATACAGGCACCACTCAAAACTATCCAAAAACAATATTTTTTGAGACGAAAAATCCAAACATGGGCCATGCTGTATGGTGGCTGAAAGGCATTCTCGGAATTGAAAATTTTAATCAGATATTGTCCATCTCATGCCGCACTTCATTAGTGCAACACTCTTTTCCCTAATCAAGGTGCATCTACCTTTGGAACTCATTGCCTGCTGAGCTGAGAAAGATATGTAACATGCCTGAGTACCGTAATTCCATAACCAGTCTGAAGACCTACTTTTTGAACAGTTTTCTGAGTTCTAGTTTAGCATAGATAGCATATTGTGTATCTGCCTGAGTTAACAGATGCCCGCTCAAAATTAAACGATTCCAGCGAGACGTCTTAGCAATATAGCAACGTACTGGGTGGCGTGACACTGCACAGATCTGGGTAGTGATTCTGATTGGTCGGCGCTATTTGCCTTGCCGCGTTTATCTTTGTGAGTTCAAGGTGGCTTCGACAGCAAGCAAAGCTGTAGATCGGTCGATATGAAATCGCTCAAAGAAGTGGTTTTTATCTTGTGGCAAAACGTGCCGACCAATCAGAATCACTACCCAGATCTGTGCAGTGTCACGCCACCCAGTACGTTACATTTGGCTATATTGCTCAGACTCTCGGAGTCCGTTAACTCAGGTTAATTGTGTATAGAGCATTTTATTTATAATATAAAATTATTTTTATTGTTATAGGTTTTATTATTACTTGGCTTTTCAGTTCAGCGTGAAATGCCTAAACTTTTGTTGTTTTTAGTTTTCACATTTGTTTTTAGTGTCTAGAAAATATGTTGTCAAATGGAGATTGTACTGGTAATGTTATCAAGGAGAAGCTTGTGATTTTAAAACTTTGACGCCATGACAAAGTACTGTCTCAAATGCTATCAAAACAAAAGGATAAAACTTATCGACCAAACTATAGGCATTCCATGCTAAACTGAATAGTGCAGTATTACTCATATTATTGTAAATAAGTTCGGAAGATCCCCTTTAGACTTTATAAAGTTGTTGTTGTTTTAGTGCATGCCAATTGATTTTCAACAGGTAGGTTCATGAACAGAATATTTGGAAGTCAAAATTTTCCAACGTAAAAAATTTCCAAAACACAAAAGAGGGTTCCTTTTCGCCTGGCATAAGACCCATGCATGAAAACATTTGTAGTGAGCATGAAACATCCGACATGTACCTGCACCAAGATTATATCAACAGAAATTAGCATATTAATTCATTAAAACAAAATTCAAATAGGCAAATGTATTGTGATACTAATACTTTTGGTTTCTTTAATATAAGCCAAAGAAAATAATATATACTTTTTTTTTATTTTAGTGATACATTCCAAAGATTTGTCTCTGTTGCAAGAAAAAAGCTTACATTCACACTTTTACATTCTGCTTTTACAGTAATCTTAATAGCTTGGAGATCGGCAGATATTCTTTTGCAAATAGCAGTGTCTAATAATTTCGTAATGATAGCTTAGCAAGTTCGTACAGCAGAGATCAAGAAAAAAGTTCGATTTTCTCAACAAATAGAAGCAGACGAAACGATGAAGACGCGACGCTTCACTTTTGTTTTTCATCTCGACTGACTATAAAACTTGCTGATGTTGAAATCAAATTTATATCTTCACTTCAGACAGGAAAATATAAATCTGTCACAAAAAATAATAAGTTCTCAGAATGGGAAGTGGGTAACTAATGAATTATTGTTCAAGTGATTTATTAGAAAGTGGTATTTTAGTAAAGAAATTTGATACATGAAATCCACCAGTCAAAAATTCGGGAAGTGTTGGAAACAAGCACGTCCAGTGTGTGTTTCTGAAATGCCATTTTAGTTTTGGTGTGATTACTTGCTTTGTTTATTTGATGGGGTTATAATTCTGTGGTTTTGCTATTCTAGGCTTAGTTACCTCTGAAGTCAAGCAAATCAGGAAAATATTTAGCTGTTCATGAAAGCAATACGACAACAATATACAGTGTTTGAACACAAACAACAGACCAACAACGGCTGAACGATCGCGCGACTTTTAACCAACATTCATTGAGTTAAATAGCACAACGGATGTAGTGGATCCTAATTAGACTATCCCACGACTTTGGATTTGAATAATTTGCTTTACAATAAAAGCTAAAACCAGCCGACAGGAGAAACATTTGTTCTGCTCGAATCCTTTTTGACACAAAGTGAAATGCGTTGCAAAGAACACACAAAGAAATGGAAGCGTGACTCACAACAGAAATCAAATGGCGGGCAAAACCTCACCTCGCTTTGGCTTAGGAAAGCTCTCATGCAGATTGAAAACCACTTTATCCACAAAGTGAGAGATGTCCTTGTTATCAGGGCCGCGAACAAAAATCACCCAGTCGTGTGTATAACCTTCGGGAGTTTGTTTCTTGCGACACGAAGCACTATGGCCGAGCTCGAGTCTTACTTGAAGCTGCAAAGAATCTTGATTTGCGGCCATAGCTACGGTACACTGCACTTCTAGTAGATCTTAGAGATACATGGATGTCTGTGCTTGCTGCCTACGGCATGGAGTACTTGAAAACATGCAAAACATTGGAAATACTGAAGATCAAAAACGCAATTTCGACGAGCCATTCAAACGCCGTTTGACTCTATTGACAGGTTGGCGATTGGGCATGCGTAAAAAGGATACGAGGGAGGGGTGGGTCGGGAGTTGCGAACACCGCAGAATTTCGTCACTCTATTTCATACGAAAAAATGTGATTTGGTGAGCCATGATTTCGGTGCAATCCAAACTGAAACTAGCTGTAAAAACAGGTAAACCGATTTGAATTATAAGAGCAAACAAGGCAACAGAACAATATAATAAGGAACACCAATAAATTGTAAGTCCTTTTTTGTTATTGACTTTTTGAATATTCAGAAATTGTTTTATTGGTTTGTACAGCCATTTGGCTGATCCAGGTTTTCAGTGACCCCAACTCCAGGTTTTTTATGGCCAGTCCAGGTTTTGACCTCGGAGGGGTTGGCAGGTCTGGATTTGTAACGACCATGCCATTTTGCATTATGCGGTGTGATAGCAGTGTCGCCATTCTAGAGATTGACTGGGCTTCCTGTGGTATCTTGTCTACATTGTTGCCCAGGCTCTTGACCGTGAACAACACAGTGGAAAATGCACATAGCATCTGTGAGTTTTGGTTGAGTTTTAAGCTTTGTAGGCCAATAGAAATAGTGAAAAACTTACTGGGATTCCAAATATAGTATGCAGATATTTCCTTATAAGGAAGTTGGAGAAAGTCGACACTTTTTCAAGGAACTATCTTGATATCTGTTCCGGATGGCACAAAAAGCTGCATATAGTGGTTTCAATAAAGTTTGTCACCCGAAAGACTAAAGCCTCAAGCTGTCGGCGCCAAGCATTGTGAGTCATTTGTTGTCTCACGTGCTAATCAAAATTCAATTCGATTTACGCGCGTGTTGGGAACAGCGCGATTTTTAATTTATAGTGCACTTCAAATCTCAAATTAATGGAGGGCGCAATAACTTTATTCTTAAACGTTAACGACAGTACTGCGTACAGCATTAAGCTGTCCGTTTTACTTTTCACGCTTTTTCTTTGTCAAGAAGGAAATCAAATACTGACGGCACTACCTGCCAACCCTGAAAACTCCAAAACCGGGAGATTTTGTCACAAATACAACAACTGTATAAGAAAATCGCAAGTAATTTACCCGGGATATATACAGTAAATATATGGAAAGTTTCAATATTTTTCCCGGGAGACTGAGGGTTAAAACCGGGAGTCTCCCGCGTAAACCGGGAGAGTTGGCAGGTATGTGACGGGGTATTTTGTGAGATGATTGCATGAGAACCGAACTACTGAAACTCCGCTGGAATATTCTGTAGAACAAATATCTAAAGAAAGAATATTTCGCAAATTCTATTCTGTTTTCCGTCTGTCCGTTTTTGCTAGTCATCCTACACCTTCGAAGGTATAATGAAAGTAAATTATCGGAACGCTCGCGTACAAATCCAAAGACGCGCTTATTAATATTAGTAATACATCTTCAGAAAGCTTTCTAGGCGCCCAAAATAAAATTTCAATTGAGCATTCGATTGGAACGAAGTACAATTATTATAATTGTAAGTGTCTTTATTTCATTTCTTTGAGAAGCGAACTCTTTGAGCAAAATAAACACAGAATGCTAATTGTATCATCCAAACAATTTTGAGGGAAATTAGATTTTGCGTTGTGACCGTGAAATGTCAAATTTTGCTGAGCTTTGGCTGAAATTTTTATCAACATTTGCTCTTAAGAATGCACATTTTTAGATGCCAGTGCAATTCTCTCACTGGAATTCGGAAACACGTAAAAGTCTAAGGTCGACTTCGCTCATCGCGCGCGGCATTTTTGACTCATGGAGAATATTTGTTATTCAAAGCACGAATGGCCCAAAATGCTTTGCGCCGACAGCTTGTAGGCTTTAGTATGGTGGCCTAGAGAGCCATAAGAAAATTCTTCATTTTCTGGCACTTTTATTTTATTTTTGTTTTTTTATGATTTTATTTTATGAAAAAAGAAATTATCAAATATGAAATATGAAATTAAATATTATTAATTATGAAATATGAAAGAAAAAAAGAAATTATGAAACAAAGAAATATTTTATTTTATTTTAAATGAAAAAATAAAAATAAAAAATTCTCGTAGCAGCCTATCGAGGCCATAGCCCACAATGCAATAGGGTCAGCGGTTGTACCCACGCCAGATAACCAAGATGGCGGCTGCACGAATCAGGAAGACGGAACAGACTACGGAACAGGGACGATGAATGGACTGCAGATCCCGGGGGGGGTTCTTCACATGTCGACCTGATAGGGGTGCTCGTCGTATTTTTTAGGGGTCAAAATCGACTCTCAGGTATTTTTTAGGGGTTATCGGAGAAACATTGTGGCTTTCACTAATAAATGGTATTTTTTAGGGGTACGCAAATGAATGACAGGGTCACAAACCAAGCAAAACGTCTTCTTTCTTTCTTTGTTCATTTATAGCTCTAAACTAAGCTTATTTTGAGATGAAAAACAATAAACAATAACAAAAAGGTTTATTGTTGGTATTTTTTAGGGGTCTTTTTGTTTTATAAGGTATTTTTTAGGGGTTTGATTTTTTATGTCCTGGTATTTTTTAGGGTATATTTTCCGATGTCCCGACGAGCACCCCTATCACTCTTACATGGGAGAACCCCCCCCCCCCCCGGGCTGCAGATATTTTACTTAAAGAAGATTTGGAAAGATTCGTCCGTCAAAACTGGACGAAAAGGGAGATTCTTGATTTTATGGAGACGAAGTACCCAATGTACGCTTGGAGTGAGCGAACTTTTACGCGAAGGCTACAGTAAGTATTTCGACATAAAATTCACTAATTATGAGGCAGATATTGATGATTTAAAGGAGGCCGTTTGGAAGGAGGTCAAAGGCCCAGGCAACTGCTTGGCTATCGTGGCATGCAACAAAAGATCCGGGAGGTACACGGGTTGAACGTGCCCAGGGATCTTGTTTATGCAAGATGTTGCTCCAGAAGGAGTAGATGCGAGAGGAGGCGTAGGTCAAGCACAGCGGCATCGAAAAACCAACGTTTTTACTACTGGTGTAAGTAGACATACTTGCAGTATAGATTTAGCATTTTATCCAACTTGTTGGTTCTGTGTTCAGGGGCGTAGCCAGGAATTTTGGTTGGGGGGGGGGGGGAGTCGGACATTTGTGTCCAAATTGTACCTTGTAACAGCCAAAGCTATAGTAAAGAAGTAGTAGCTTTATTCGTCAGCCAAAATGTCTGCAAAAAAAAGGCTCCTTGGATATGGCGCGTTGCGAATGTGTCAATGATGGTATCCACTTCTATGGGTCGGGTGTAGTGGATATTCATCATTGCCAGCGAACTTTCCTTTCAGACCCCCTGTGCTCTGCTCCCCCCTGGCTATGCCCCTGGTGTTATACCATTTTTGCTTCTCTGTCCTTAAGGGAGCTGACTGTATGATGTCATTAGATGGACATGACAAGCTTTGTGGATACCAGAAGTCTATGTTCTATCTTTATGAATAGAATGGTTCAAACACATAGACATTGTTGCAGATACTCATATGATATTTACCTATCATCAATGTTTTCCTCATTCACTATTGGAGTTCATCATCTTTTGGGGCTGGTGTTTTAAGATCAAGTTCCTTCATTTACAGCTAAAATCGTTGCATTGCGACCGCATTTTCAAAACATCAATTTGTTTTTGGCTTTGCTGCTCTGCCAGTCAAATCTTATGAGCCAAACAGCTTCTTGCCAGTGTTTCGCCTAGTGCAGTTGCTTGGCTTTCCATTGTGACATTGTCCTGTTTTAGTTCAGACTGCACTAGGCAAAACAGGGCAAGAGTTTCATTGGCTCAGATATTTTGATTGGCGGAACAGCAAAGTCAAAAATCCAAAAATAATTTGAGTTTTTTTTTAAAATAGTGTGTCGTGATGCAACAGCTTTAGCTGTAATCACAGGGAATTTCTGCAGAAACCCATCCATGGGAAAAGCTGAATTTCCCATGGTAGAAGAATGGGAATTGTTTGGAATTCACATGGATAGCCATTTCTGCAGAAATTCCCTGTGATTACAGCTAAAACTGTTGCATCGCATCACAACAATAGTCCAACAATAGTCCAAGTAGAACCTTCCTATCACTTTGGGATTATTGTTGGATGTCCAGATCCGCAGGAAGTTAATCCGTGCACTATATGTGTCTTGTGCGCCATAAATGCATAGGGGGAACATAGACTTCTGGTATCCACAAAGCTTGTCATGTCCATCTAATGACATCATACAGTCAGCTCCCTTAAGGATAGAGAAGCAAAAAGGGGCAAAGTCAGGGGGGAGCAGAGCACAGGGGGTCTGCCCCTCCCCACCCCTCCACCCCCCCCCCCCCCCCCCCCCAATACGATGACCACAGAAAGATAGATAGATAGGTTTATTTAAAAGCATTGCAACCATTAGGGTTGAATTACGCTAGTTTACAATAATAAATACTACTAATAATACATTGATAATAATAAAACTAATAACTATAAATTATGATGATTGTATGTACATATATAAAATTGAAAAGGTAGCAGCTGAAATTGGATAAAAATATTACTTACTCTAAAAATTGATTTAAAGCATTAAAAACTATGAAACTATTCCGAAACCTGTTTGTTTTGGCCTTAGGAACTGCAAAGGCCCGCCTCATCCTTAGATTGGTGTTACACTCGTTATTTGGAGGCAGAAGATTGCAAGGGAAAGTTTGCTGGCAATGATGAATATCCACTACACCCGACCCATAGAAGTGGATACCATCATTGACACATTCGCCATGCGCCGTATCCAAGGAGCCTTTTTTTTTGCAGACATTTTGGCTGACAAATAAAGCTACTACTTCTTTATAGCTCTGGCTGTTACAAGGTGCAATTTGGACACAAATGTCCGACTCCCCCCCCCCAACCAAAATTCCTGGCTACGCCCCTGAACACAGAACCAACAAGTTTGATAAAATGTTATCTATACTGCAAGTATGTCTACTTACACCAGTAGTAAAAACGTTGGTTCTTCGATGCCGCTTTGCTTAACCTACGCCTCCTCTCGCATCTAGTCCTTCTGGAGCTACATCTTGCATTAAACTTCATAAACAAGATCCCGGGGCACGTTCCACCCGTGTACCTCCCGGATCTTTTGTTGCATGGCACGATAGCCAAGCAGTTGCCCTGGGCCTTTGAACTCCTTCCGAACGGCCTCCTTTAAATCATCAATATCTGCCTCATAATTAGTGAATTTTATGTCGAAATACTGTAGCCTTCGCGTCAAAGTTCGCTCACTCCAAGCGTACATTGGGTACTTCTCTCCATAAAATCAAGAATCTCCCTTTTCCTCCAGTTTTGACGGACGAATCTTTCCAAATCTTCTTCAAGTAAAATATCTGCAGTCCATTCATCGTCCCTGTTCCGTAGTCTGTTCCGTCTTCCTGATTTCCTGATTCGTGCAGCCGCCATCTTGGTTATCTGGCGTGGGTACAACCGCTGACCCTATTGCATTGTGGGCTATGGCCTCGATAGGCTGCTACGAGAATTTTTTATTTTTATTTTTTCATTTAAAATAAAATAAAATATTTCTTTTATTTCATAACTTTTTTTTCTTTCCTATTTCATAATTAATAATATTTAATTTCATATTTCATATTTGATAATTTCTTTTTTCATAAAATAAAATCATAAAAAACATAAAAATAAAATAAAAGTGCCAGAAAATGAAGAATTTTCTTATGGCTCTCCTAGGCCACCATACTTTAGTCTTGGGGTGACAAACTTTATTGAAACACTACATATCATAAATGAAAAGTTCGCATCAGCTTTAAGATTATAAGATCCCCTGAATGCTTCAAAATTGCAAAAAAGGTTAAATTTCAAGGCTGACACAGACTAGGGGACAAGCCGGGACTAGTCGCGGGGACAGTCTCTTGTCAGTAGCTAGTGTGAACCTTATGGGACAAATTCCCAAAACTACGAAAGCCGAGAAGGAACATTGGATTTCAGTGTTCTTAAATACATTTCGTTGTTCTTAAAATACACTTCAGAGTTCTTAGATTTCGGTGTTCTTAAATTGACTTCAGAGTTCTTAAATTTCGTTGTGAATCTTAAATTGACTTCAGAGTTCTTAAATTTCGGTGTTCTTAAATTGACTTCAGAGTTCTTAAATTTCGGTGTTCTTAAAATACACTTCAGAGATCTTAAATTTTCGAGTTCTTAAAATGATTTCAAAGTGGTGGATCCAGGACCCGATCCAGGATTTTACTAAGGGGGGTTCCGTTTCTTCTTCACTCCTTCGAAGACTAGTGATACGGCCATGAGTATTCTGGAGAATATTGTGGTCTGGGTATCACAATAAGATCCTGTTCTAAAATAACTGTTCTGATGCTCAACCTTTGGAACCCTCTCTGGATCCGCCACTGTAATTCCATAATGCTCCGATGGGGTTCCGATATCAATGATCACTGTAATCATACGACGGCCATGTTACAATCGAACGAACGACGGAACGAGCCGAAAGCTGGCGGGCGGCTATATACCGATTGGATAAATTGTCATTGAATTACATGTAGCTCTTCCTCTTCTATATAGTCTATTATGAGCGTTACTACTAAACAAAGTGGCATTACTAAATCCGAAATTAGAAGAGCTACATGTTAATCAACAATTGATCCAAATCGGTATATATTACAGTGGCGGATCCAGAGAGCATCAGAGCATCAGAACAGTTATTTTAGAACAAGGATCTTATTGTGATACCCAGACCACAATATTCTCCAGAATACTGGCCGTATCAATCTTCTAAGGAGTGAAGACGAAACGGACCCCCCCCCCCCCCCCCCCCCTTTTAAGAACAACGAAATTTAAGAACACTGAAGTCAATTTTAAGAACACTGAAATTAAAAACATGCACTGAAGTTCATTTAAGAACAACGAAATTAAGAACTCTGAAGTCAATTTAAGAACAACGAAATTTAAGAACTCTGAAGTCTATTTAAGAACACCGAAATTTAAGAACTCTGAAGTCAATTTAAGAACAACGAAATTTAAGAACTCTGAAGTCAATTTAAGAACAACGAAATTTAAGAACTCTGAAGTCAATTTAAGAACACTGAAGTTCATTTTAAGAACACCGAAATCCAATGTCCCTTCTCGGCTTTCGTACAAAACAAGTCCACGTATACCCGTAGACACTACGGAAGAATTCAGAGAATGACGTTTTGAGCGTCCGCCTCTTGGATGAGATAGTACCATATCCTCACCGCATCCTATTGTCATGTCACGGTAGGGTTGAGTTATGGGAGGTGTCCGCTCCTGGCCCCCGGCCCCGACCTGCCGATCAGGTCTGGGAACCCGTGGCGCTACACAACAACACGACCACATCTCAATTTCTGGCCATTTATTGCTACCTTCTTCCAATACTCAGAAAAATTTCCCAACCCTCTTAGCTCAGAGGTGGACTAAACTATCCCGTTACTCCAACGGAGTTAGTAGAACCGTGAGAGCGGCGAACCCGGCATATTAACTGACCCGAAATTGGCGGGCGAGGGCATGTCACTATTCCACATCTATATAATGTACCATGTGTCGTTGTCTGAAAATCGTTTATTCAAGTGCGACAACACCGGAGTTGAGTCACTTACCTCTTTCATATCTAAACGACAAAAGAGGTAAAACGAAAGCGAGGCGCCTTCTATGAGAAGCACGGTAAATGAGCTGCCTCGTCCCTATTTGGTAGAAACAGAGAAAAGCCTCTTGCGAGTGTTCTGGTAGCGAGCGCGCAATGCATCTTGGGAACGGTTCGATTTCGCAAGCTCGCTCCCAGTCGCTCTCGCCTCGAAACTCACTAGAACGCGCCTGGGTACGAAGCAGGTAAATGAGCGACTCATGTATTAACATATAAGTAGAAAGTATAACAGTCTACCGTCCCGCCCAAAATCACTGTAGTCCGGCAATTTTAGATAGATGTTGTCAAGAAAAATACGTCTTGAGTTATACATATTCGAACTCTCCTTGAAACAACACCGAAATTTTTTTTTAAAAAGAAGTTAAAGCATATGATATGAAGATCAAAAAGAAATATCGAGCGTTCTAAGGAACAAGTTTAATTAATTGAATAACGTTAGCTACAAGTCTCATGTGCTGGGTATTTTAAAAAATTGTAACGTAAAGTATGCGATCTCAGGAATAGGAGGCTGGATTACCGCGGAATATCTAATCCTGTGACTAAAAAAGACTAATATTAATAATTTATTTATCGTCCTACCTTTCCAGCTTGCGTAAAAAAGACGCATATAAATTAGAACAGTGCGTTCTACGGCCTGGTGGTTGATAATCATCACATCATGTATAATAAAACACATATCCTCTTCTCCACGGTGAACAATGCGAAACTAGCTAACGTCTGGTGGGCAGCCTTTCTTAATAGTCAACACCCGTCTAATAAACATTTTGAGGCGCAACGCAACGCTGAAACCTTGTTTTTAGGCAGATGAAACTAAATGCACGGGCTACACTAACAAAACCTTCAACTTAAATCTTTGAACGGTTAAGTTCAACACAAATCTAATTGCGTGCGATCAAAGTGTGTTTTGCTGCATTAAAATCAAATTTACAGGTGGAAACGTTTTATTTGACGAATGCACTACAGGAACACGTATCGCTGCAAGAAAAAGAGCAGGGTCGTAGCCAGGATGCGATACGTTTTAAAAGTTTTTGTATATAAATATGCATATGAAAAACCGGTGTAACTGGATATTGTTATCATATCACTTTACCACAGTACCATTACGTTTCGACAACTACAGCAGCTAACAGAATACCTTTCTCAAAATTGCGACGATAGTCGGCTGGAATTCTCAATATCAACACAATCAAACCTTGAAATACCCATAACTTGATTAACTAATTTCAAAACGTCCGTTGTAAAGTATGTTATAAAATCCAAAAATAAAGGTGGCCCAGGGAGAGGCATACTCTCTGCAATCTTCTCTATATGTGTAGACTTCTCCCATATGTGTACAGAATGTTTTATGCAGTACTTATGCGTCGTGCGGCATCACCTCGTGTTGTGTCCTTAAGGGATAGAAGATGGCTCCTAATGGCCTTAACCTGTAAGAACTATGATTGTATTATGATTACACCCCGCGCTCATTATCCACATCGCGCACGCCTCCTAAACGCGTGACATGTAACCTGTTTTTATAACCACACTGAGGGACATAATTAAATGTCTAAAACGTTGGCGAAATATTTAAAGGGATAGAGGAAAACAGCACATAACAGCGAAAATGCTACGATAGCAACCGATATGTAGTAGCGCTACTTTAAAAGTATATTCCACCAGAGACATAAGTAGTACATGTTTCTGATATCAATGTCCACATGAGAATGCGAGGCTCAAACTTTCCATATACAATTTGCAAGAAAGAATACAAAAAATAAAACAAAAACAAAAAAAAACAAAAAATAAATATTCGAGCACCTTGTAATTTTTGCCTTACGAGAATCGATAAAAATTTGGCTTACATATATTGGCCAAAGCTTATTCCTGGCCTTTATTGGCATTGTGTCTCTCCAATTATAAACTAGCTAAATACACGAAACGGCGGGTGAGGACGAGAAGAATGAATAATACTTATTACGAATATTTTGCTAACCATTAAGTTCAAATTGAACTCTGGATTAAACGTGCGATGTAGAAATTTGACCTGGCCACGGTGGCAAATTAAGTGACAAGCATTATAGGGTAGTATTAGGAAAACAATGTATGCAATCTGTATTTATTTAACCTTCCAAGCTTTTAGATCGAGAAACTTTCTGGATTAACTAAACTGCGCACAGGGATACCAACCTACAATAGGTACCACAGGTTTCCCATGTTTAGTATAAATATACATGTAAGCATTTACCATTCAGTTGTCACTGATGAGGGCTTTATAGAGTAAAGCCGAAAAGCGTTTGACCAAATGTAGCTGTATGGCGTTTTTATTTTCTGTCTTTACGATTAATATCTTTTTAACAAATATGTAATCTGAACAAGATAGAAGATGAATTTATTTTGCAATAAAATGTTAAAAACTCGTTCGACAACGAGATCCTCTGTATGAAGATATTGTAAAAATGATAGTTTGCTTTGAAAAAATGGATATAGCTGGCAAAATTTAGCTACCTGGTCAAAGCCAATGAAAACGAGGATCGCTTTGCAACCTTTTTATTAGCCTGCTTCACAAGCAGGGAGCAATTCTTAACTGATCCACGCGAATAACTTTCCTTCTCATAGTCCCATATACATATTATCAGAAATGTTTACCCAACAGTACTAATTGAGCGCCTGCGTTTGTAAATGTCAATAAAGTTCATTATTATCATGCCTTGAGACACGCCAAGTTTTAAAAATTACATTTTCCTTAGCAACAACGCAATTATGGCAAATGGTACCATCTAGGCAGTTTTGCAGCTTACGAGGCCACAGTTGTTATAAGAAAACTTTAAAGAAAATAAATTGTTGAAACCTTCCGGATGTCTAAACTCGCCACCTTCCATACAGACTGGCTCTCATAAGGTTGGATGTAGCATACGAAAATAACGTGGCGCTAAACGCGGCTAGATCCACACCCTCGAGATTAAATTAGGATCCACAAGTTAAAACTTGCCAGACCTCTATGAGGCCATGATAGAGACCGCTCGGAACGATAAAGGCAACGAAACCTACAATTCTGCACCCGCATGACGGTACTCTTAGCCGACGTGGGCCAATGGGCCAACGAAAGGTTGGGTCCCACAGTCAATATTGCACCAGGACAGATTGGTGGAGACTTGTTGAGCTAAAACTAAGTGTAACAAGGATACGAGGGGCACCCGCGGAAAGATTAAAAACGTAACGAAATTTGGCGAGGTGCCCCGGGACCCAAACCTTTCGTTGACCCTGGACTCTGAAACCAGGTCCAGAAAAGGAAGCGCTAAGTGGCGACCTCCCAGGATCAAAGAAAGATAAGGATGGAAAAGAGACCGTTTTAATGACCTAAAGCGTAGACCCGGTGTCACGCGGCCGAGCGCAAATCTATAACACATTCTTATGCGGTTAAGCGCAAAGCAATACCACGTTAAAACGGCGACCGCGCACCTAACAACAAACCTTTCCCCAATGCGATCCGACGTTGCTGAGCTAGGCCCGTATACACTGCCAAGCGCTTAATATTATTTTAGAAACTGTGAGTAACTCGTTAAATCTTTTTTATTTTCCTTCTCATCTATTGACTGGTAGATAAGTAGTTTACGCCGTTCTGCAAATACCATACTGCTACTCAACAATATTTCCACGCGAATGTCGCGCGCCGCTTGATCCGGTGTCACGCCCCGAGCGCTACACAACAACGCATTTAAATCACCCGCTCAATATTTGTATTTTCTCTCCTACATAACCACAGGTTGATAAGTCATTTACCGCGTCCGGCCTCAGTACCTTTTTTGTACAAAGTTTCGCAAATACCTTACTGCCATACAACGAACATACTTCCACGCGACCCGATGTCGCACCGCGTGACCCGATGTCACGCGGCCGAGCGCTACACAACAACTTTATCCTCACGCGACCCGGTGTCGCGCCGCGTGACCCGCTGTCACGCGACCGAGCGCTACACAACAACTTTATCCTCACGCGACCCGGTGTCGCGCCGCGTGACCCGCTGTCACGCGACCGAGCGCTACACAACAACTTGATCCTCACGCGACCCGGTGTCGCGCCGCGTGACCCGCTGTCACGCGACCGAGCGCTACACAACAACTTTATCCTCACGCGACCCGGTGTCGCGCCGCGTAACCCGGTGACACGCGGTCGAGCGCTACACAACAACTTTATCCTCACGCGACCCGGTGTCGCGCCGCGTGACCCGCTGTCACGCGACCGAGCGCTACACAACAACTTTATCCTCACGCGACCCGGTGTCGCGCCGCGTAACCCGGTGACACGCGGTCGAGCGCTACACAACAACTTTATCCTCACGCGACCCGGTGTCGCGCCGCGTGACCCGCTGTCACGCGACCGAGCGCTACACAACAACTTTATCCTCACGCGACCCGGTGTCGCGCCGCGTAACCCGGTGACACGCGGTCGAGCGCTACACAACAACTTTATCCTGACGCGACACGATGACGTAACTACGTAGGTGAGCGTTAACACAACGTATTCCCAGAACGTAAATAAGAAAAAGCAAACTACATGGTAACGTAGTGACTTAACAGCAAAGCTTAACGCGTAGGGACGCTAAGATAATAACAACCGAGCAACGAAACTTATAGCAACGCGGGGCAAAAAGTCTAACGAACAGCAGACACCTAACCACAAGGTTAGGTGTAGGACTGAGTGTACAATGCAAAAGAAAACCGCCTAGCGAAACGAGAACTGCGAAGGAAGGTATATAAACTACTGGCACGCACAAAGCAAATAAACGAGAAACCAAATTTAAAGCGTAGGAGGAACGATATACGTGGATATACCTGTACTAGCAAATAACTGTAGAAACGACAGGATAAAGACTAGAGAAGAACCGAGCGAAAGGAGTACTAAATGAACAAACGAAAAAGTCGCGTTTGCGGAGGTACAAAACACTACATAATGTTTACTAGTCAATTACGAACCCCTGGACGGCCGTCTATGTGTTTATACCGGAGCTGGGTAGGTGCTGTTGTGCAAGTTATAGGCAGAAGCTTAGGCAGTCTTGTAGGTTGGCCACGCTGGCGGCGGTTGCACTGACATGACTGGTAAGCGAAAACGACAACCTCCTCGCCCGAAGTCTCGTCAAACTGATCCAGAACGAGGCAGGGTGTCCGTCCTAATGCCCAACGCACATGGGGAGGCCACTGGTCCCTAGGGCTTACACTATTGGGTGAATTCAAGCCCTCTCGTGACATTCTCATTACGTATGCGGGTGAGAATAGTGAATGGCTCATGTTTTGATGTTTTCATTGGCTAGAATTCTTGGGCGACGGCGCGGAAACAAGTCCCACATACACGAACCATAAATCACTGGAAAAAATACAATTTGTCCCAGGGACAAGGCCAAGAATTAAATCATTGATTCGTGACACTTGTCTACGGGACAACTATTTAGTCCCTGCGACAGAAATTTGAACGCAAAAAACTGGAGTGCACACGTACACTAGCAAATTGGGGACTTTTCCCCGAAGAGGGTTCGTCCCTGACTTGTCCCCTAGTCCTGGTCTGTGCCGACTAATTTTGGGGGAATTTTTGCCGTTACAAAGGTCATTTATATCATTTTCGGATGTTTTTTCCCCTAGCATGATCGGAAGACTTGATTTCAATAATGCATAAAATTTTCGCGCAACCTACGAAATCCGAATTTGTAAGGACTAAAAATACCCAGTTTAGGAGTCATTTGTATGCTCAGTAAATATATGGCATTCTGAGCTGGGCAAAGGCCGTTATCATGCAAAATTGATTGCTGTGTTTAGTGATGAACAACCAAGCATGGAGTACAAATCATGAAGAGAGCATTGCTCCATTAGAAACACTATTCCCTTCGTTTGTTCCCAGAGGTTCATGTCATCTTTAGGAATTCCTGGTGGAAGAACATATACCGTTTTTCCTTGAACGCTGATATGCTCTCCTTGAACAGTTTCATAAAAAGGTAGTCTCTTCAATTTTGTCCGCTCCAAATTCGTATTGAGGTCCTTGTTGAAATAGGAAAGGATGTCAAGACATTCTGCAGAGCTGAGTCGCCCATCGAGTGTAGAAACGTCACACTTGTGATCGAGTGCCTTAAGTATTGCAGCTGGTTTATAAAGTGTAGCAACGAGTTTACGAGCAAGTCCGGCATTGTCGAATCGGCTGCTTTCGTTGATCACGTTGACGTCTAGAAAAGGCAACGACAGGTTCTGGAGGGCTTTCTGTACATTTGATAGACCAAACGGAGCAGTTTCAAAGGAAACAAACACTTTCAGAAAGACGTATGGGGACAAGGGCACGAGCGCTTTCTTTGGTATCATCGTGGTATGCAGGTACGAGACACCAGTCTTGAAGACAGCTAAGAAAGTCTGCCTCTCCTTTCTCGAAAGCCCAGCGATCCTCGTACCTTACTCTTAAGAGGTTCTGGGCTTGAATTTTCAGAGCATAAGATGTTTCCTCTGAAAGAAATCTCCACACGCTACGTAGCCACGTTTCAGAGGGAAGATTACCTGCACTCTTTGATTCAGGATCCCACGTTACATAGTGATCAACCACCTTAAAATCCAGGCCAAGGTTGGAAGGAAGTAGCCTTGCAAATTCTTCAATGTCAAAGCGTTTGAACACACGGCATGATGTTGGGCTTGTCTGTTTGAATATGTGCTCAAGTAGGTGGTGATGTACAAACTTTGATTTACTTTGCGGTGCTATGTCCAGATGCTTGGTGAGGAAAACAGGGTGGCTTTCATCAAAAGTCTTCAGCATTTCATCTTGCGTCAAGAGCAAAGGTAGACCATGCAGCCTCTGAACAAAGGCTTGGGAGTTCCTGCAATACTTGAGAACCAACTCTAATTTGTGAACATCTTTAAATGGTGTGTCCTTTAGAGGACTGGGCAGTTTTCCGAGACGGCAAAGCTCTTCTGCATACGTTCTAAGAAAGGCGGTGACCTCGTCAGGGGAAATGCATCTCACCTTCAAGCCAGCAGTATCAAGATCCTCAAATATCTCCATAGGAACGTGGAGCAGATTAAAACCAACGGACAAGATAGTTTCTTTCAAGCATTCGTTTTCTTTCTGTGCAAGCAATCCTGTCTCCGAATTAACAGTGGCTACGCTCTCACTCTTGCTGTCTCCCAGGTTGTTAAAGAACGCTTTGTTGCTTCCTTCTCCGGTTGGTGGAAACCACTCAATGTTAGCCAGTTTTATTTCACTGCCATTTCTCACAACTTTCTCTGTCGTTGGGCGGATTACAGGAAAAAGACGAGCTCGCTCTCTGTCAATGCATCGGTAAGCCTCCTTGACAAGAGTTTTCCAATAAGGGTTGGTGTCTTTCAGCGACGGAAACAGCTGTAAATACTCCTTGATCACGGCCTTTGCTTCTACTTGCTCAATGACCATGCTAGGATTCACTAGAGCTTGACAGGGCATGTATTCACGGACTTGCTCAATAAGGCGCACATAACAAGGTGCAATCACCAGCTGTAGCAGCATGTTGTTCCACGATCCGCGATAGCCCAAGTTGTCTTCATCATGCCATAGGTTCCGCCGGGCCTCATGGTCAAGTGCAAAGTGGCCATTCACATGAACAGGCAGGCCAGTGGAGATTGGAAGCGGAAGAAAACAAAAAGCCTTTCCTAGGACTTTAGGTGCCGAGGAGTCAATAAGCGTAGCAATTCCACCCCGTGGAAGCAACCAAGTTTTCCACTATGTACAGCTTCAGTAACACAACCAGGAACACCGTGTGCGCCCTCTTCGAATCCAACTCGTTGGATTACAAGCCACTTCTGGATCGCCCCATTGCTATCTTCAAGGTTTATAACGTAACTGACCTCCTTCTTCGTCATTTCATCTAAACGTAGTCCACCTTGCCTCCACTTCACAGCTAATTGTCTCACATACGCCCCGAATTCCTCGCGTTTGCTCTGATCTTCTGCTGTTAATGTCGCTTCAACTTTGTAATCTTCAACGAGTTTTCCAGATTTTCGTTCGATACTGCATAACTGGATTTCTCTGACATTGTTCACAAACAGCAGCGAATTGCCAAGCTCTTTCTTGAAAGACGCAATGAGATCTTTTAATCTTTCCACCGTCATAGGTTCGTCGCAAATCTCTGAACCTCCCGCCATACCCGCGTTTCGTAAAGGGAATCTAAACATCGTGGCGTTATCGATAGCAAAATGTTCCTCTAAATAGCAGGGAAAGACATCACTAAATATGTCTCTCAGCTTTGCGAGGCCTTTATACGCCATGCCTGGTTCTTCCTTCGAGGCACCTGGAACATACTTGGTGTGAGGGTCAAAAACACACATCATCTCGTCTATTTCTGGCCCTTTTGAGATAAAGGATGGGGCGTCGGTCAGATGGTACACTGCGTTAAAGCCAACGCCATATTGACCGGTCGTATTGGGATCATCGCCTTTGCTTCCTTCCCCGAGGTTTTGAATCCCTTTAATATCGTTCTCCGTGAAAGGACTGTTGTTATAAACACAGAGGGCTGGGCCTTGTAGCGGCTTCCAGCAGTCCCAGAATACCTTTGTATCCACATGACTACGGGGATCCACGATGAAGCTAATCTTACTCGCTTGTGCGTCGTCTGCATTCTGAAGCAGCTCTTTCAATATGGTATTATCGCAGGGGTACCCTTCGAGAATCCGCTTCAGTCTACTCGTCAGCTTTTCTTTCTGACCAAACGGAATACCATAAGAATGCTTCCTCAGAGTCTCCTGTCGGCGAGTATTGACTCCAAGCAGTACACAGTCCTCAAGAGAAATGCCTGTGTTTGCATAGTTAATACCGTCCTCATCTGGCATCCAAAGACAACTCTCATCTTTCATCGAGAGTTCCTTTGCTGGCATCAAGATGCGTTTTGAATCGGGAAGATAAATTTGCCCATTGAAGAGGGCTTTACGGTCCGACTGCTTGAGAAGCTGTGCTAGCGTATGAGCTGCCCGGAGGGTGACCATGAGAATTTCTGGGCTAAGAGGTTCATTCTGGTAATCGTTTTTCACCGAAAGGAGCAATGACTGGTAGTCTTGGGCGTTGAATGATCCCTTGATGTGCAAACATCAAACAACTGACGAAACCGCTTGGTGTAATCCTTCTTTAGAGGATACAGGTAAGGGGCAAGATCATCTTCGCATTTGAGTGCTACTTGGTCGATAGTCAAGAAATGATTCCTTTGAAAGATAAACTTCAAATCAGAACTTAAAAAGTCCCTAACTTCCGCCTCACACTGCTCTTGAAGATAGCTATATATTGCCTCACAAACTTTCTTGACCTCCTTTACAGAACTATCTCCATAACACTGTAGGTCGACACTGATTGTAGCGAAGAGCTGTCTTTTGACTTGTTCCAGTGTAATGTCCTTCTCGATGTTAAGGAGGCTCTTCACCTTTGCTGTCAGTTCATCTCGGCTTAATACGGAATCGTCAAAGATTGGCTCACTTGCGCTTACAAGCCTTTTGGCTTTTGAAGGGAACAGATCCTTCGCCTTCAACAGAGCTGTGGGCGGCAGCTCTTCGCCGTTCCACGTAAATGGGACGTTACGAGGCTTTCTCAAGTATGGAAGAAACTCAACGCTGCGGACATTCATTATCTCATCGTCGTTTGGCTCGCCGTCTTCCTCTAGTTTGAAGGCCATGAAACTGAGCACTGCCTTGGTTCGTTTAAGAGCTTCCTCGTAGCCTGAGGCTCTCAAATTCAAATCTTTAACACTTCGCGCTCGCTCGATGACTTCATTCCACTCAAGGTTATTTGCTCGCATGCCTAACAAAGATAGCACGTTTAACCTTTGACGCTGGGTGTATTCTTGCCCAAATGGAAACCTTCCGTCGTTATCGTCGAAGAGCGACGCTGATTTGCCGTTTGGATGGATCAGCTCCCGGGGATATCTGAAGGTACGCCCGTTAGGTGAGGCAGGAATGCAGCGGAAAGTTTTCAGAAGCTGGCTAAGGCCTTCACCAGGATTTTGAATATCATCATCCAGAGCAAAGATAATTAACTTGTCGCGCACTGCTGGAGACATTCTTTGAGCGTGGATTTCAGGCAAAAAAACCTCCCTGTAAGCCCTTGATTTATCATAGCAATGTTCTTGTATGACAGCGTCGAAACCGAATTCTCCAAACGCTAAGAAGATATCTTGTGGCATCTCAATTACGTTGTAGGCATCCTTAAAAATGCGAAAAGCATCAAACGCGGTATCACCTATTTCGCTGTCGCTTCTAAGGTCTGGGTGCAGAAATGCAATGCGAGAGATGTCTGACCATTCTTGGCCATTGGAGAACAGAGTACAAGGGACCCTCTGTGTTTTGTCACAGACACGTTTGTAGAACTGTCGAAGGAGTTCAAGGCAGCTGGAGTTCAAGTCATGCACCCTAGGCCAGAGAGAATGGAACTCGTACGTGTGAAACTGAGGTAGAAGCCTCGCTAAATCACTTAGAAGTTTCAGGTAGGCTTGGCAAACAGCGCCGTCCATTAATATCAAGTTCCACTGCGCTCCAACATCGGACTTGTCATCTTCTGTCCTCTCCCGTAGATGACGCCTGCTCGAGTCGGTTGCGAAACTTCCATTAATATGAACAGGTAGTCCGCTATGGATGGGCAGAGGAAGGAAGCAGAATATGCGTCCCTTTTTTTCTTTCGATGACATGGAACTTGAATTCGTCGCCTCTTGCAGCAGAATAGGTACAAATGTGCCGTTGTCTATTTTCCTGAGCCTTGCAGCCACAGCTGCGGTCGGGATGAGGCTACCGTTTCCCTTGCGCTCTCCCACATCCGAGTGGAGCACCAAATTGGACGTCACCAGCCAGTAGGACTCCTCTGGTGGTAATTCACCTATGGCCAAAATCGTTCGTCCGTTCTGCGTCACACAACTGACTATGCTTATAACCATGGACGACTCGAGGTTCTCTCCAGTTCCCTGCCTGGGCTCCTCGCTTCCTTGCTTCATTAGTTTTGCTGAAGCTTTCAAGATATTACACTGCTTGATAAATGCTTGTTCTTTCGGTGGCAGAGCTCTAGCGGGCTCCGACAAAGGGACGTCAATTGTCATTTCCCGAAGGACCTTGACTCCTGATTTGACGATACATAGAAGCTCTTCAGGCTGGCTAAACTCCAGGCCTTCACGTGGAATATGATAAACACTAACTTTACAGACGTTCTGCGTAAACAGCAGAAGATTCTCGGCTCCAGTCACCAGAATTTGCAGCAGCTTAATAACTTGCTTCTTGTCATAACAGAGCTGTTTAATTTCACTTTGGACAGCTTGCTCCCAGGTTCTTAAGGGAAATCTGAACAACGTCCCGTTAAAAGGGATGCTTCCTCTGTCTGGCCGTAAGTCGCATCCAAATATGCCGTTATAGGGCTTAAATTGATTTGCCAGCTTACGCATCTTCTTAGTCTTGGTGAGGTCCACCTTGATTCCTGGTTTACTCTTGTCTGCGATTGCTCTGCCTAAGTGTGTCGTATGAGGATCAAAGAACACGATACTTGTTTTACTCACAAAGCTCGGCACATCTGTTAGGTTATACACTGCATTGAATCCCAAGCCAAATCGTCCAATCTTGGTCGCATCTTCCTCTTTTGTGCCACCACTCAGTTTAGTAATATTCTGGAAGTCTTCCTCGCTGAAAACCGCATCGTTATAGGACCACAGGGCAGGACCTTGGCATTTTTTCATGCCTTCGTCGATTAAACAGCTCATGGCGTCTTCATTCGTGCGTTCGTCGTAGAGGAATTTCACCTCCGTGGCTCCTGCATCATCTGCATTCTGAATGATTTCCTTTGGAACGGAGAACCCATCCGTATACTCTTCAAGCAGACGGTTCAGGCGGCGCGTCAGCGGCTCTGATTGGCCAAAACTTTCACCAAAATTTAGACCCTCTGCATCGAGCATGCGACTCATAAGAGTGGGTACCTTTAGATCAACAGCTGTAGCAAGAGGAACATTGGGATGGATGAGCTGAATCGTACCTTCTTCATCTTCCTCCATATCAGAGGCATCGTAACCCTGTTTCAGCCATTCCAAGTCACAATACGTGCAATCATCTAAAGGAGCGAACTTTATGGTGTCTTGTTCTGATTTGAGTGGAATAAGCAATCTACTTCTCGTGTCCTTGTCCAAGGTTTCCCCAGAATCTGGCCTAAGGCGGTCAAGAATATTGATCGCAAGCTCCAAGTCTCGCTTGATGTCATCATTTTCGACAGCTTTTTTCTCGTACTTGTGTTGAATCGTTGCTAACACGTCAAGCAGTGCACTCTCGTTACACCGGGTTTTCATCCCACAAGCGCGGAAGAGATCTTCGTACTCTTTGATTTCTGGCTGTAAGGTACAGATGTAAGGCGCTAGATCTATTTGCGGGTTCTCAACGACAACATCCTCGAGTGAGGAAAACCCGTTCCCGTTCCAAACCCATTTAGGAATTCCCAGCCGCTCAAGACCACTTGCTATTGCACTTGGTGATTCGTTTATTTCTAGATACTTGTAGATCTTCGTTATCAACGATAGGAACTCTGCCTTTTCACTGACGCTGTAGTAACGTACTACCATGCCCAAGTGGCGCAGTACGTCATCTAGGTATGGATTAGAATTCCAGCCAAAATGCTCGAGAACCTTCTCGTCCAAATTTACTCCGACGTTGACGATTGGCTTTACTGATCCTATAACATGTCCATATCTTTGAGCCTTGACATTACATGGTTTCTCGAGCGTAGGATCCTTTCTTAGAGGAAGCTGACTGGGGTACGTTGGCGGTAGCTCCTTGAGCACGGACACCCAAGAAATTTCATTAAGACACTGGTGCAGTTTCTTTGGCTGACCATGAGACATTACTTCTTGAGTAAGAAGTTGTGGGTGCGAGTTGATGCAGTTAAGGAGCGCCATCGACTTGCAGCGAGCAACTTCAGCATCACTCATGGCTTCAATAACTCTAGCAGTCTGCACGATGTTGTTTGCAGTGATAGCGTCTTCACCTCTTAGACCAAGCTCTCGAAGCACGATAAGGACATTTGGCTCGGTGTAGATTGTACCTTTTAATAAGAAAAATAACATTCAGTTTCTCTGGATGAAAATCAACAAACAATGGGTGTTTTTTGGCCTTTTCAATAGACCCTTTCCCAAAATGTCCGCCGAAAATTCAAATCAATTTTTGACCACCAGCACTAGAAAATGAACACCAGCACTAGAACACACATCATTAATTTAGTAAAACTACAAAATTTCGATGCATTAATCCAATATCTTCCGAGAAAACGAAAGTTCAAAATTTTGTATGACGTTTCTATGACTGGGGGTATGTGTCATACCCCCAATCATACAAATCTCTGTTAAATGTTCTTCAGACCCTGCTTTCTCAGCCGAAATGACATTTGGCATAACGAAAATTTAATTTATTATATGGATGCCAGTGTTTTACCGGAAACTAAAACACTCGTATTTTCCATATCTTCACTAGTGAAAATATGAAAAAGTTATGTACCGCATGTCCCGGATGTGCACGTTTGCAGTGTTGTTTTCCTCACTTTCGTCTGCAGTGAAATCTCGCTCGGTCACTCGAGTTTTAAGCCACAAACCTAAGTTTTGTTCTAGTTCTAACGAGAAAAACCTTATTTCAACTATGGCAGAGAATGCTACAGCAACACAATCAAAGGCACCGAGTGCCTCGGTGAAATCGTGGATACCTTTTTGTAAAGTGGCAGCATAGTTAGTAGAGGAGACTAACTATGGTGGCAGTAGAGCGTGCACCCCACCTGATTACCTGCCCCAGAATTTTGAGGACTTCAATAATAAAATGCAGATATTTTAATAATCACAAATGCAGTTATCCAATGAAATACAATAAGACAATCATTCTGATATGTATATTATTTCCCTATTACATCTTTTAGTTGTAGATGGGAAGATAACATTTTTTCACTTTGATTGTCCCGTCATTTTATGCCAAGTTTTAGCGACTGAAGTTAGTCATCCTTTTAATTACATGGCTAGAGTTACTGAAACAAAAAAATAAAATGGTGCATCAGAAATTACAGCATCGACCAAATAGCATGGCAAGGGTCATGGCAAGATGCGTGTGCAAGGCAATGTGCGTGTGCGAGGGAAGGGGAGTCCTCAGGCACTGTTTTTGTGGGGTGGATATGCGTGTTGGTATTTCTACTTCAAAGAGACAATAGCCTTTTTCACGTCCTAGTCCAACTAGCTTTTTCTTGCTGATTTAGGTTTTGCTATTTTGCTTCTAAAAGGTTTGCTAAACTGTTTATGAGCATAATACTTAGCTTCCTATTGGGGGCATGAAAACAAAAACAAAGGATTTGAGGCTGACAGAGATTCTTTATGTCAAGATAACAAATGAATTTTACAGAAAGGCCTAATAATGTATTGTGAATGAGATAAGTGCCAAACGTACCTGAGTAGTAAGCCCGGTGCACACTAGCGACATAACGACAGAAGGGCGGTATGTTGCAACGAAAAAAGCATGGGAAATAATTGAAATAATCAATATTTTCCATGGATCATCAATAGAATACTTCACCAAAGCAATCTTCTGTTATTTTTGTGGACTTCAACGTTTTGAAACCACTAAATTTGGTTCGCGTGATATTTTTTCTTATGTCGTTATGTCGCAAGTGTGCGCCAGGCAGTAGTGATGGCTCTCCCAAGCTGATGGCTCTCCTAGAAGATTATATTGGCTTTGTAATTCCAATTCTCCCAGATGATAAGTTCGGCATGTAATCTCAAGTGGATACTTGTTTTTGTGTATAGTTCTTCGCGACGGGAAGCAGAAATAAGCCAGCCGAAAATCAACAAATCGCAAGTTAAAAATTGGATTCTTCTTTCATTCATATAACTCCGATACTAAGTAAGCATCTTGAGTGTAAACTAGGGCAATAACTTTAGAAATGTGGACCTCCGAAGCCAGAGAAAAGGATGAGCTATCTTCCCCCTTCGAAGTCCGCCATTGTTTTCCTTGAACATCAGAGCCTAATGGGTGATACCGCTGGCTAATTTTCGCGGGCTACTCAGATCAGCTGATTTGCATAATTATTGCGCAACTTGAGCTAACACTTGAGTCATGAGTGACATCGGGCCCACCACAATAACTCGTGTCTTACGCTTCGCGTATCCACGATTTAAAAAGGGAAATTAGTTCTTAACGACACTACTGGGAACCAGAAAGATTGAGGGAGCATTTCACAAATAAACACTTTCGACTTTACCAAGTGAGTTGTTCAATTTGTTATGTTTTGCCGCTATGTCAATTCTTATCCATATAATAAAAAGAACATTACTCGCTGCGCTCGTTCGTAAAATATTGTTCTTGCCACTCGAAAATAAAATCCATATCTTCGCGCCACCGTGTTTACGCCACTCGCTGCGCTCGTTCGTAAAATATTGTTCTTGCCACTCGAAAATGAAATCCATATCTTCGCGCCACCGTGTTTACGCCACTCGCTGCGCTCGTTCGTAAAATATTGTTCTTGCCACTCGAAAATAAAATCCCTATCTTCGCGCCACCGTGTAATATCCTCTATGTATTACTAATGTGAGGATACTCTTTCTAGTATTTGGTTTTCAGTCAGTTTAATCTTAAGACATGTGAATTTGCGGCCGCCATTTTTTGGAAAGGGTCTATTAGAATGGACCGTGAATGTAATAGTACATGGCTTTCCGAAGAATAAACGCGTTTCCATGGTCGAAGATCCAGTGATTCCCCTGCAAAAGAGGCCCCAGGGAACTTAACATGTTATTATATATAAAGCAGGGATCAAGCGGCGTTGAGAGCTAATGAGAGCTCAAACTATCATCCACTCTCATCTACTCTCACGAGAAGCGATCAAACGGTGATGAGAGTTGATGAGAGTCAGCGCGAGTACTAGCACCCAGTTCCTGTCCGCGGAGGAAAGCCTGCAGTTCAGAAACCAAATGAACCTGCAGTTCTTTTGGCGGCAGCTGCTGACTGAAAAACTCATCCGCGCGATCAAACGGTCACCAACTTAAAGTGTTCAAAGTGCACGAGAGCGGATGAGAGTAAATGAGAGTTCACGATCAAACGGGAAAAATCTCATCACCTCTCAGCACCGTTTGATCCCTGCTTTACAGTTTTGTTGGTGCTATAAATTGTATTTCTAGAAAAGAAAAAAGGAACCAAAATTTGGAATAAAGAGGTAATCTCATGCAAGATTTTTAGAATTCTTTTATGATGTCGAATTTCCAATTTGAAAACCGCTCAGCCTGGTTCGATAACATACGAAAATACTCCACAGATACTCGAGTTCGTTGGTATTCTGGAGGGGGGAAATCGATTTACTGTTGTTCAGGAAATTTGCCGTTAGCTTTTTCCTGTGGATGGAATTAATGGGACGATTTGATAGTCAGTTAACGGAATAAAAGGTTCTTGGATTCGGGGCAACATCTGGGGACTCCACAGGTTTTCCTGTGATTTAAGTACCGACCAAGCCCTTTCTTTGTTACTGCACATTTTTACTCGGCGATCTTCCTGTAGCATTGAAGTGTAGAAATGGCTGATTGCATTTTTAAACCGTACCGGGGGATACGGTGAATCAGTGAATCAGACCCCTCCCCTGGAATTTCCATACTTTTCTGGAAAAATACCCCTGGAAAATCGATTTTGGGATAAAATGTGCCTTGGAAAGTCACCTTTTTAACCCTCCCCCTTGGAATTTCCAAGCGCGAGACACCCCCTTCCCGTGGAATTTCTAGAGTCCATTACGCCCTCCCCTGGAAAATTTTCCGGCGGTTTAAAGGCCAATCACCAACCGAGAGCCTTTGCAGACTCTTAGCCAATCAGAGCACCCGAAAGACAATGGATCAATTTGAAAACAAAAGAAAACAGGGCGCAAAGGCTCCCGGTTGGTGATGGGCCTTAAAAAATGCAATCAGCTGATGCCGTGTTCACGAGAAGGGCATTTCGACAGCTGCTTTTAAGTGCCCAGGAATTGGATGCAACGTTGCCAACGGGTAAATGACATGGAGGAGGGCGATAACGATCACCTCTGGATTGAAAGACGCGTAAGTGTTCAAAAACTTTACCTTCAAGTGGAAAACAATCACCCTCGTCTCGGAACAATTCCTGAAGCGCTGCAATTTGAGGATCGAACAGCTCCGTGGGCGTTTTGCGAGGGCCACTCAAGACTTGAAGAAAAGGCGTACAGCGGAGCCTCTCTTGTAAAGCTGCTTTTTCTTCATACAAATCGATACGTTTGAAGATATATGTCATCAGGTTGTCGACTTCGGATGAAGAGTACGCCTGTGGAACTCCGTGCAAGAGGTCTTCTACAAGATCCATCGGACGGACCTCTTTGATGCCTAGCTTCTGCGCTAAGAGGCGACTACTGTTGTCAAGAAGATCAACAAACAGTTTTCCAATAGGAAGAGGAGGTAGATCATTAGACATTAGCCCTTCACTGACTTGCAAAATAGACACAATCCTGCACTCTGTCATTCCTGGCGTTTTTAACGTCATGAAGATGGGAAGCCTTTGCAAGACTGATGTTTGCTTTTCGGAAATCTCAGCTTTGCAGAGAACCTCTCTCAATGCTTGAGCGTCCTCGGGAGATACTGCATTCCTCGTGTTGTCGATGAGTTCTTCCTGGAACAGGTAGGCCTGCTCAAGAGCCTGGAGCACGCCCTGTGGAGTTGGAGGATTGACGAAGTCTGGAACTACTGCTGGGTGATCGCTGATGCACTCTGGCAGGTTATCCAGAACTACAACGCCAAATTCGTTTAGAAGCCGTACTACGCTGTCCCTCAAAGTTTCGCCCTTTCTCTCGCGTACGATATATCTGGACGGCTTTTTCAACGGCCATAGCTGGGTTGAATTCGACAATTTGTTGTCTGCGGCTATTAACGAAAGACCATCAAATCTGGACAACTCTAAGGGAGCCTTGAAATGCTGTCCCAGGTAATTCCACAGATGTTGGAACCATGCAGAGTTGAATGTGCCGTGCACTGCTGAGGCCAGCACAGATGGCAGCATTTCGGCCACGCCTTCTTTATCTAGATATCGCACTTGGGTGCGACCTGAAAAAATGAAATAAAAAACCTATGTAAAAATGGTAGCTAAATCGACTTAGTAAAATCACACTCACACACTATCACGAATCCTGCATTCTGATTGGCTCAAAACTCACTGTCTATTGAGTCATAGACAGTGAGTTTTGAAAAGGCCGGCTTTTGAAGAAAAACAAAACAATGGCGGCCTCAAAAAGTTTCATTATTCGAAGGTAGTGTGATTTTACTCGTCGAAGACTCCTCGTCAACTATCAGCTCATAGAAATCTCGAGCTCATAATCTAATCTACATATAAGCCACTATCAAATAAACACTGTTCTTACTTTACAATTACCCACAAACGGGCGTGACTTTTATGTTGTCACGGCTAGTAGATATATTTAACAACTAATCCTAATCAGGTATATTTAAAAGGACGAGCGCCAGCATAGTACAGACTGGCCGATATTGTAAGGCTAATATATAGACTTACGCACTGCCTTAAAGCGGAGCTCCAATTGAAGCCCTATAGTGGAATATGTCTAGGCACGCACGCATGCGCCCGCTTTACCCATTTGGGAAACCGCTGAGCCACGAAAAAACGTCGAACATATGCCTGAGTTTTTATACTTTGAGCTATTGTAGTCTTCCTGCGCGGATACCTATAGTGTTCCTTCGGCCGCTAAGGAGCTCCGCTAAAAGAACCCTAGTAAACCTATCATTTGATCTAACGGATCCCTAAATGTGGAATTGGATGAATGTGATGAAGTCGAGGGAATTGGTATGTTGCTAGGTGGTCAAAACAGCAGTTGATCTACAATCCGCGTCAAGACTGTTGACCCATGTCTGAACCTTGTAACCGTTGTTCTTAAATTTAGTTCCTTAGCAAGAGTATCTCACCAACAAGCTCCTTAATGTTGTCATGTAGGGATATCGGAATTTTGGTACAGTTAGGGTTTCAACATTGCACAGGGGGAGGGAGGCGTTGCCCTGTCGTCTTTCGTCGTTCTTGCGTGAATATTTTAGTGTTACTAAATGCAGAGAGCAGTGTTCGTACGCTTTCTGAATGACAAAAATCTAGGATTTTCAAGGAGGTCTTAAGGTATTTTTCAAGGAGTTTTAATTGGGTAGAAAGATATCGCCCCTGAGTCAGCAATCAACAACCCTACCTGACTCAGCAATCTCCTTCATTTTCTGGGCAAATTCTGTTCCATGACTTGTGTCAACAAACCTATCTTCTTTCCCTGGTAGCAAGGTCTTGGGATGCTCGTAGGAATCAATATAAATAGGATTGTCTGAACTGCCACCAAACTTGATGAATGTCTTATTACACAGAGGGAGTAAGTTTAGCCCTTGGAGATCATCGACATCTTCAGAACGTAAAATGAATAACAGCAAGGCCCGGTTCTCGTTGAAACTTAAGTTTGAATGGCAGTGTGGTTGCGACCGAACAACGTCTCTCACAAATGTTGGAGAAACCCTCTTGAAAGATGCGTCGTAAAAATCCTTTATTGCACTTTCAACGTGAGGTAGAACAGTCACGACATTTATTCCGGCCTTGAGCAAGCTATCCACCACAGTCGTCTGCGTCAGCTTGTCACAGAAACTAGACAAGGTATCTAGAACTGCTTCTTCAAGTTTTAGCCACGTCCCTCCGTTTACTTTGCTGAACAACATTTTGTGCGCAAATATTTGCTGAAACAGAGGCGCCAATACAATCTTCCATTTTTCGTCTACCAGAGCTGGGTCCGGCCAGACATTCTGAAGATTGATCTGCTTCAATGCTGCAACTGTATCTTTATCACCTTGGTTGGAAACGTCTTGTTGGAATCTTACTACCTCCAGTAGCAACTCCACATACGCTATTGGCAGAACCTCCTTTAGCAGACACATATTCCATACAAGCGATTTATCAGTAATCTTATGGTCCGTTTCCTCCTGATCTGCACTGGGCCATTTCAAGTGGCGGCGGTTCTGGCTTAGGGCGAAGAACCCGTTAACGTGTACAGGAAGCCCGGTCAAACTTTTCTGCTCGAGAGGCAGCGGAAGAAAACAGAAGAGGTGTCCATGTTGTGCATGAGCCAAAGGTAGAGCCACGCCCACCCACGGCAAGTAACTCAGCGATTCATCTGTCATCAAGGTTTTCAGTTCTGTAGATACTTTGTTACCGCTGTAGTACTGTGTGACAAGATATGCAAATTCACATACCAGTTCCTCGTTGTGATTGGCAATTGCCTGAATAGTTACCGGGTAAGAAACGGTCACAGGGTCGATCTCGCAGTCAGTATTTGTTGCTTCGATCTTGTCAATGAAGTACTTCCTGGTCTTGCGAACTCCCTCAACGCAACCATCTGCTACTTTTGCTTGGAAGACTTTCCTCGCTTCTGCCTCATCGGTGTTTCTCTCATACAACTCAATGCTTTCCAGATTCTTCATGAAAAGCAACATCAAAGGAGCTTCCTTCTGAAAACATTCGAACAATCCATTCACTTTTTCCTCCGAGTACAGCAGGTCTGAAAGCTCTGAAGGCTCTTGGCGAAGCGGAAAGCGAAAGAGCGTTCCATGGTAGCATTTATTGGCGAATGGATCTTCTGTACCATTAAAGACACCCTGATAAGGCGCAAACTGATCCGGAGTAGTCTTGATCTCTTGAGCGTCTCGCTTAAGGTTCCAGCCTTTACCGGACTTCCGGTGTCCGTCATCAGTGTCCAGGAATTTCTCTTGGGGATCAATGATGAGTAGGAAATCGTTGCTGATTACACTTGGGATGTCTAGCAATGAATAAGAATCGGTAGAAATTAGTTTCTAAAACTTTACGGAGGAGCCAACGACCGCTTCTCGACAGCTGGGACATTCGCACCTTTGATTCGTGATGTTAATTCTGGACTGTCTCAGAAGATTTCGCGAACAGGGGTTCCTTTTCAGCCTGCGAAACCTAAATGGTGTTGGCTTCCGCAGTCTAGGTCCTTTTTAAACATACCACTGTTTATAACGGCTCGCATAAGCAAACGCGGTTCTTAATAAAATAGAATTCGAATACTTGCTTAGAAGCGCCATACACCGAATTCAATAAAGGCGCCCAGTTTGAAAATCCATTGTTCTGGACTGTCTAGCCTCGAATGCGTGAAAAGACGCTATTGTGTTTTCACGTGATTTCGAGACTAGTCAGTCCAGACCAATGGCTTTTCTAACTGGGCGCCATTATTGAATTCGGTGTATGATTGAAGTTAAAGGCCTATCACCAACCGGGAGCCTTTGCGCCCCGTTTTCTTTTGTTTTCAAATTGTTGATCCATTGTTTTTCTGGTGCTCTGATTGGCTAAGAGTCCGCAAAGGCTCTCGGTTAGTAAGATGGGCCTTTAAACATATCCAGAACTAAAAATATCTCATTTTTGACATGAGCCAAGTGAGTTTAAAATGGTCCGGAAAACGCGTTTACTTTTTGTTGGAATTATACGAGCCTTTTCAAATTGAAAACGAAAGGGGAAAACCTTCACAGCAATTTTTTTCTCCAGACACCAGAACCAAAGTCCCCCACTTAAAAGTCTAGCAGCTCAAAAAGTATTTAAAAGTTTCAAATGTATTCGATTTACCTGTCATGTGAAACACAGACTTAAATCCCAGGCCAAAACGGCCGACTTTCATGGGATCTTTCTCCTTCGCGCTTTGGCACAGTTGAAGAATTCCTTTCCAGTCTTCTCGGCTGAACATGGCATCATTATAGGCGTACAGAGCAGGACCCTGTTTTGTAAACAAAAGAGAATATCAGGTAGACCATTCAGACATTAGACCAATCCTTCTCAGCGCGCTGTTCGTTGCTTTGCACTTTTACAATAGACCTTTATCTCGAAGGATGATGATGACCTCGCCTTATCACCACGGTTTGCGCCGCCATTTTGACGCGGTTAGGCAAGCAGCGCAAAATTCCACAGAGATACAGTATAATACTGCATCAGAAAACAGCGAAATTATTGCACATAGAGCGGATTTCATGACTGTAGTCCAGCATGTGAAATTACCACATGTTAAGATAACTTTGATATGCAGGTTGCAAATCGCATTGCCAAAATTCCACTTTCAATCTTTTTCGAGAAATGGTTCACGTTTTTGTGCAAAATATCCAAAATATAGGGCATTTTAAGACAATATAGGGAAATATAGGAGAATCTCAAAAACATAGGAAATATAGGGCCGGTTGAAGGCCTGGGAGAATTATTCAGATCTCGGGAGTGTTATCCACCTCGGCCTTTGGCCTCGTGATGGATAACACCCCCATCGGTCTGAACAATTCTCCGTATCATACTCAGCGGAATTCGTGATTAATTGCTTATTACCTGAAACTTGTCAAGTCGGGAGTTAAGCAGATTTGATGTGCCGTAAGAATGGTGGTCGTACAGAATCTTAACTTCCTTTGCACCCGCATCTTCTGCATTCTGAATCAGTTCCTGAAAAAAAAAGCGAAAAAAGAGAATTTGCCGAGCGCCGTCTTTGGAAACGTTTGTCTGGAGTTTCCAAAACGTTTTTGTGCATAGTTATAAAATATCTTTGGTGCAAGGCCATAGCGTAGAAATTTTTCTCTGGGGGGACAAGCCTCATGGTCATCCTTTGTTTTCGCTGGGGGAGGTTTTTTCCCCAACACTACAAATTTTACTTCGCTGTATGTTAACTGTGGCTTTCTTACTTCTCCGAACTCTGACGCATCCGTTTTGGCCAATATGTAAAGGGTTTTTGAAAGAGAAAATCCGAATAAGGTCGGGTATTTTCATGGATTTATCAGAAGTGACAAATATGGTAAAGTAGGGAAAGGTGCAGAAGCTCATAAGTACTACTTATGAGCTTCTGAAGGTGCTATTTTCTGGAATTATCAGAAATAAAAGACAAATGGAACCGATTTCAATAATGGCGCCCAGTTTGAAAAGCCATTGTTCTGGACTGACTAACCTCGAAATCATGTGAAAACACAAAAGCGTTTTTGCACGCAATTCGAGGCTAGTCAGTGCAGAACAATGGCTTTTCAAATGGGGCGCCATGGTATTGAATTCGGTGTCATGCTCTGGTTCCCGGATCCCTCACTCTGGATCCCGATCCCACACTCTGGATCCCGGATCCGGCCCACACTCTGGATCCCGGATCCTACACTTTGGATCCCGGATCCCACACCTCTGGATCCCGGAATCCGGCCCACACTCTGGATCCCGGATCCCATACTCGGGATCCCAGATCCCATTAAACCTCAAATTTAGTTGGATCCCGCGGGATCCCTTTACATGGGGCGAAACCGTCAGACGTCCGGTTTATCACAAAAATAAGTGTAATTAGGTCTAGATAAACAACGGAAGTGTAAGCTTTGCTTAGTCCTATTTTCAGTTTATATCCCATACTCGGGATCCCAGATCCCAAACCTGAAATTTAGTTGGATCCCGCGGGATCCCTTACATGGGCCGAAACCATCAGACGTCCGGTTTATCACAAAAATAAGTGTAATTAGGTCTAGATAAACAACGGAAGTGTGAGCTTTGTTTAGTCCTATTTTCAGTTTATGATTCGTGAGGTATTGCAGCCTGAATAACAAGCTCATTTCAGTCAATGAATTGAATTATCCCAAGAAAAAAACTCTCCACATCATTTTACTGGATACCTTGCTTGGCAAAACACAGAGAGTTTTTACCTTCAGGATCTGTCCATCATCTGGGTATTCATCTAAGATCTTCTTGATTTGCTGGATCAGCGTGGGCTGAACAAGATTGTAGTCCTCGTCTTCATCCACAGCAGCAGCATCTATAATCAATTAGTCAAATCACACACAGTGGTCTATTGTCAATGCTACGTTCTGATTGGATGAGCTACTAGTAGGCTATAAGTTATAGCCGGCCACTAGTAGCGAAAAGTGTCGGATTTGAAAGCCAGAAAATGGCAAATGACCAGACCAGCAAATTGTTTTTTTGCTTTACAAATTACCTACTAGTGTGATTCGACTAAAACAATTATTCCTCTCACCCTGATGGTCTCTGAGTCGATAGCCATTTGGGCTTTGGTCTCCTGGCTATTGACTCAGAGCCCATGGGGTCGAGGAATAATTGCTAAATGTAATCTCTAAAATTTTGGAATAGCCTCCTATGAGCTAGTCTCCCTCGCAGCCCGTTCTTTGTGTCGGTCACGCAACGCTTTCCGGAAGCGTTGCGTGACCGACACAAAGAATGGGCTGCGAGGGAGACTACCTATGAGCACCACAGGGAATTTCTGCAAAAACCCACCCATGGGAAAAGCTGAATTTCCCATGGTAGAAGAATGGGAAGTGTTCGGATTTCCCATGGTTATATCCATGTGAATTCCAAACACTTCCCATGCGTGTGCTTTGGGAAATTCAGCTTTTCCCATGGATGGGTTCCTGCAGAAGTTCCTTGTGCACACCATCGGAGTTTTGACAGAAGGAGAGGTGATCCGCAAGATTTCCTGCTCGCCAAATGTCGTATCATGATTCAAATTTTCAACTATGCATGCGTGTAAGCTAGCAAAAATCGATCACAACCTCATAGCCAGAGCCTCTGTCATCTTTTGGCCAGCGGCAAAGATTGAAAGGATCTTAGAGGATCCAATTTGTGAGCATGCATGATGGATCAAGAGCATAACGAAATCGCCTTTATTTAAAACACACAAAACTTCATACATACAAGAAAAATCTCCGAACACCAACTTACAGTTAAAGAACTAACTGTAAGATCTCCGCAGTTTATGGCAAAATTAAGCACATCGTTTTTGAGCCGGAAGGAATGTTTTAACCGATAGTTACTGCAATTTTCATAATTCTGCCAGCTGTACCCCGATAATTTGCCTTCTGTCAATCAAAAGAGTGTTCAGCTGCTGCGTGAGTTCACGCAAGCGTTGAGAGCTTGCGAACTAATAAAAACAACCGAGTAGGTTTCAAAGCCAAATGTTCCACCATAAAATGGAAACGAAACTTCACAAAAATATCCATGCGCCTAATCTTCTAGACTCCGTCCACACGGTATCCGGATATTTTTGGTTATGGTCCAGGGAGTGCACTTGTGAGTCTTGCGTGTGTTCGTTTTCACGTCCATAATGTTGGCCTAGATAGGTACGGCTTGGTGGCGCAGTGTGTTTGTGCACGGCACACAGTGCGTACGGTCCTGAGTTCGAATCCTGGATCGACCAACCATATCAATGTTCCGAGTAGTTTGCTTATAGCTTTGAATTCCTTTCATCTGGGGCTCTGATAGGTCAGAAAGGGGGGTAAAGTAGTGCACTGTCGACCTCGGCAAACGCCGAACTTCAGCCGCTCTTCTTCTGTCAAACCTTTCCTTTCTCAAAGGACGCCGCTTCATTATACTTTATATTTCAAGAAATTTCGGCCACATTTTTAATAAACCTTAAAAAAATTGAATTTCTCTTGTAGTGAACTATGAATGCAATGAATAGGTAACGAAAAGAGAAATGGTTTCCTTTATGGACGAAAGGGCCTGGACCTTAGTGTATTGATATGGTAATATATGCTAATGAGTGAGTTGTTTATATATGGCTGTTGTTCAGTTTCCTGCCATTGTGGGTTCTTGCTTTGTATACATTCAGTTTAATTTTGATTTAATTTCAACAGTCACATGTTGACATTAATGCTGAATGCTTAACAGTATTATTTCATAATACATTATATCATGATACATATGCCATGTAGAATTTTGTATCAGAGTAATAAAGTATTGGGTGTTGGGCGAGGACCCGATCACCGCAATATTATGTTGCGATTTGTTGTTACTAAGGACGTTAAGGAATTATATTTGTTAAAAAATGATTTCTTTTTGCCATAGCCCACTAGTGCATTCTATAATCTTTCCAACGATATAATAGGTTGACATGTTGTGGTTAAACTAAGGAGTTGTATGATTTTTTTTTTCGAGGAGGTGCGCGAAGGTTCTCAGTAACCTTAAGTGAATAGGAACTATGCGATTCTGGTTTTAGGAAACTTTTCATGCGGTATTTTGTTACATTGTGATCACGGTTTTGCAGTTTTCAAACACCCCAAACGCCCCGGGAATATGGTGGCAAGATAGGTACGGCTTGGTGGCGCAGTGTGTTTGTGCACGGCACACAGTGCGTACGGTCCTGAGTTCGAATCCTGGATCGACCAACCATATCAATGTTCCGAGTAGTTTGCTTATAGCTTTGAATAAGAAAACTTTTTTTATGCAGTTTTTTTGTTATATTGTGATCTGGAGGTATAAGAAAGGGGCTGGAGGTATAAGAAAGGGGTAGGGTTTTCAGTTTTCAGGCTGCATGTATCTATTTCATGTTTGGATTTTGATGGTTATTTTATTTATAGTAGTTAACCAATGTAAATATTCACCATTACCTGAAAAAGCAGGGGCGTAGCCAGGGGGGTCCAGGGGGGCCCGGGCCCCCCCTTTCTCGGAAATTTTCCCATACATTTACTGTATTTGCTGGAGAAAATTTGCGCATTTTAGTCCTATGTTTTCACTATCTGTCCCCCCCCCCCCCCCCCTCACCTTCAGAAATTCCTGGCTATGCCGCTGAGAAGGTCGGTACTGGCTGACCGAAATATTGTGTAAATGTGTGGTTCCAGAAATTATCCATACCCCCTACTACGGAAAGCCATTGGAAATTCTAGAGGGGGTGGGGGGGGGGGGGGGGGGGTCAATTTACCTGATGATTTCCATACAAATACTATATTTTTCCTCGGAAATCCAGAGGGGTGGGGGGGGGGGGGGTCACTTTTGGGGGTATGGATATTTTCTGGTACCACACAATGAAAATTATAAGCTGTTTATCAACCATTCAAGTTTTTTTTTTCAGGCTGGACTGGGTATAATATTAAGATGGGCAGGGAAAATTACAATATTGTTTTGACTGTGCCTGGGCATACTGTAGAGAGTCAGTCAGCCGTAATTGTATCCTTTGTATAAACCGTTCACGTATGTACAGCAGGCACTAAGGGACTGTTCGTTAATTACGTCGCAGGGGGGGCTGGTGGTTTTATAGGGGGGGGGGGGGGGGGGGTAAATTTTGCAGAACGTTGAAAAATTGGGGGGTAAATTTTTAGAACACGCAAAACTTTTGGGGGGTGCATTTCAGTGTCATGCAAATTTTCAACAGACTATAGGACTGAGATTGAGTGCAATTGCGCGAAACGCAGAGCCCTGTATAAATCCGGAGTGTCCTAAGCCAACTAAAGCTTTCCTACTAAAGGTTTCTGTCGAACTTCTCCTCTCTTTTCTTGCCAGTTACAGCTTGTTCTACCGGTACATCCTCTTCAACAATCGTACTTAGTTTAGACGTCATTTTGATGCTTACATTGTAGCTTAGTCAATTAGCGTGCAGGGGGGGGGGGTAAAATTTCAAACAGCCGTTTTTCGAAGGGGGTAGAAATTGAAACTACTTTTTTTGTAGGGGGGTAAGTTTTCACAAAACCTACGAGCAGAAAAAACCACCAGCCCCCCCTGCGACGTAATTAACGAACAGTCCCTAAGGTGCTGCTGATGTCGTTTTTTCGCGTGAAATCTAAATACCGTGGAATTCATTCGTCAGGTGATGAAATTTTTAGTGAATTCACGAGTTGAGTGATGGATTTTCTTAATCCCATAGCAAAGATTTGATAATAGATTTGATATATTTTAGTGTAACGGATTCAAGCTTTGAGCTTTCTTAGCGCTCGGGCAACCTGGTTGTTGTCGAGTTCAGCTTTCAACCATTGAATTCCACGTATGGGATGTTTGTATAATAGAATGACTTAGAAATGTTTGCTGAAACGCTGTTTAGATGTGTTTGCCAAAATATGACACAAACAGCGTTTCATCTATAGACTTATTGTGTAAATTATTCCTGGAAGTATTTGCAAACATGTATGACCTGCCGCACCGCCCACTTCGCTTTTGCACGCTAAACACAGTTCGCATTTGCCTAGTGTTTCTCTTCAGAGTTCGCAAAGCAACAGCAAGAAAACCACATGAAAGTTGGAATGCAATTACCCATTGCTGCTCACGACTCTCTGTACTTGTCAAGCCATTGTAGTTCAATTAATTTCTTCACATTCTTATTCGTGGAACTCGCTGAAAAAAAAAAACAGGAAAGAAACACGGTCGTTATCTGCAGCAAACTATAGGACTACGAGATGAAATTTATCGTATGAAACTCCACCAAAGCCATGGGCTTCAAATGGACGGCTCGAGTTCGTGATATCAGCCATAAAACAGCAATAA
The DNA here is from genome assembly GCA_033964015.1 of Scolanthus callimorphus. Lineage (NCBI taxonomy): Eukaryota > Metazoa > Cnidaria > Anthozoa > Actiniaria > Edwardsiidae > Scolanthus > Scolanthus callimorphus. Next base: position 46,645 of record JAWWUD010000216.1, read on the forward strand.
AATCATACGTCTTACCTTCCGGCAGGCCTCGACATTTCTGCGCTATGCGGAACTCAAGGAATGATCATGATCACGAGATTTTACTTCTAGGAAAACACTCTTCCCCTGGGCAGGGTGGCAGGGGAGAATTTCGGTTTGCAGGCCTCGACTTGTCTGCGCTATGCGGAGACAAGTCTAGGAATGACTGATCACGAGATTTTACTTCTAGGAAATCACTCTTCCCCTGGGGAGGGTGACAGGGGAGAATTTCGGCCCGGAGATAAATACTGGAATACCCGCTTTTAACAGATACATTCAACACCCCAGGGGTACGGGTACGGGGATCGAGCTAGCCTAGACCAAATTTCACCATAAAATGGCCTTAAGTGTCGTCAGTGCTGGAAATTGTCACTTTATCCTAAATCGCAAACTAATTTCTCGGATTCTCAAAATTCAAAATATCCAAATTTCTATTTACTCAGCGTTCCTTATAGAGGCCCGGGGGGGGGGGGGGGGGGGGGCACTGCATTTTGACCGTGTATTGCCCAAAATCCCCTGACGGCACCCCCACCAGGCGATACACAATGACATTTGATTTGACCTGTTTCCAAGTAATCGAAATTTTGAGCAAAATTGAAAGATATGATTTTGAGGAAAAGGATAAACGTTGGGAGCGGTGATATTTGCAAGAACGAAATGTTACTCGATCGTTCAAACGTAAATATTTTATCCAAGCAACAGAAAGAGAATTGTTATATATAGAACAGAAAAAAAAAAATGGCGAGAACGCTAAAAAAGAGCATACTGGAAACTATAGCTAGCTAGTGAAAATAAAGGTATGGACTAGGTGTTGTCAGAAGCTCATAAGTAGGAGCGTGTATCCTACGTATTGGGTGGGTCTCACATGTGTTTTATAGCTTGAGCTATTTTTAGAAACAGTTGCGCGGGAAAAATTAGCCAATCAGAATTCTCCCTTACATTTGACGTCACGCCTCATCAAAAATTCGATGGAGCTCTGCTCCAGTGTAGGCACTGCATGATGGCACTCTGCGAATTGACAGGAAACAGCAAGCGTTTTCTATAATTGTCGGCCAAATGTGCCAACGGAGCACTGATGCTTTGATTTCCCGTGAAATACATGGCAGTCGAGGATGGCATCTGCTTAACAACCAGTCAGTCACGGGGGTGACAGCCCTAATAAAGGCTGTTTGAGCAGTCGCATGATTTTTTAGGAAACGTCCCGGAAATTTTCCAAGCACTCCCGATATTTTTTCGTGCCTCCCGAACTTTTATTACGATTCCCGATAATTTTTTTAGTATGCCTATTTGCTGTTTAACGTTTGCTATTCATTTTCTTTTTTTCATTGCTTCGCTTTTGTAGGATTTTCGGATCTCGCTTCGCGTATCTTAAATATCGCGATACTGAATAAAAGTCACAAGCACTAAATAGCCGTTTAAAAACCTCGGAAAAGTGAATTTTATAGTAATTTTTTGGAAGACAGGAGCATGAAATTACAAGTCCAGCGTAATATTTAAAAAATATTCGATAATGAAACATCATAATTGAAAGAATGGAATACACATAGATTATGTTAATAGCTTATTTTCATAACAGTTAAACTTCACCTGTTTAGAAAACAATATGAAACATCAATTTTATTTGGTACCATTTCTGTATAGCATCTTTAGTCATCGTAGTTTTGAAGGATCAGATACCCATCGCGTACCCATGCATCAAGTCCGAACCCATCACCAGCGGCAGCATCTTTAACTTTATCACAACAGTATAACAAACAATCTCTGCAACATGGAGTTACATACCTATCAGGTACAGTGCGTCAAAACGGTGAAATAAAGCTAAGTCATTTGGTAACAAACAAAGTTAGCAAGGGTTGAAAATTGTTACCCCTATCTGTCTTATCATTTATGGGAGTTCATGTTTTCAACAACGATCAACCAATTTCATATACGATAGGTGAAACACACTTTTTCAAAAAAAGAAGTCCTTAAAAGTGGTTGCCATTCACCAATCAATATCAACAATGTATGATGAAAAACGTTAAAACGACACTTACCTTCTTTGCAACAAGATGAGCTTCGATAGGCTTCATATATGCTTCCCAGACTTGATAGACGGTGCTAGAACATTGATTGGAGGAGACGAGCTAAGGCAGTGCTACTAGTGTTTGTGGACCGGGAGATGAAGTGTCATCAGTAGTTTCACACAGATAGTCATAACGATAGGATGGTAGTGTTAAAGAGGACCCGATACAGCAGTGTCCTTGATATATATCAGGCTGTTCCATGCAACAGACCAACACCCAGAGACAAACACCAGAGATGATAATAATAATGATAGTAATTTTACTGGAGGCACAGGAAAAGTGCTAGAGTGTTCAACGAATTTCTGAAATAAATTTCTGCGTCATTATTAATCACGTTTTCGTTATAAAAATCAACGTTACTATGTGTTGCTGAGATTACCGCCTGGAGACCCTATAGGACCTCTTGAGCTTGGAATACTCCGATAGAAGAGCTGCATCCAGATTCTCTCTTGGTACCCAGCCTGCCGAACTTTCCTCGTCTCTGGCACCCTTAACGAGGTACTCAAGCCCGTCGGCAGTTACCCTGTGAGCGAGTACGACCATTTCATCAGTGCTTCTTGTCGTGGAAACTACCCTTGGCCGTCCTCTACTTCCTGGTTCTGTTTCAGGGGTGTTCCTACTGGTGGGGGTAGTCGGCTTCAACCATTCAAGCAAGCTACTAGTTTCGCTGCAATCCGCTGATGGTATTGAAACTGCACTTTTGCGGCAATACAGGGGAAGGCTTCCTGGACGTTGCTTGTAGATTTGCCGCACGGCTGCCACCTTAACTCCTCTTCCATAGGACCGACAGAACGCTCGCATCTCAGCCGCTTCTCTTTTCACTCTAGGCGTCTCTCTGATGTAGCTCACGTCGTCCTTCCTCTTTCTGTATTGTAGAGGGATTTGACAATCATCCCGATGTTCATAGCGTGTCTCTCGTCTGTTCAGCCTATACCCTAACCCCATCGCTGATTTCATAGCGCACTCTAGTGCGCTTCGAGACGAAAAATACTTAAATTCAAGAGCCGATGGAATTATCTGATCCTTATTGTATATACCAAACATTCCCTCCGTTCGCAGGGTCGTCAGAGCGGTAAACTTAAATTTATCAAGATCTACATCATGTTCCTCTAGAAATGCAGCCAGCCTTAACTTGCCTTCTAGTGAGATGGTAGCATTTTCCATGGTCTTACTTGCAGGCGTGCCGAACTTACCCATACTGGCCGTCCTTGTGCCTGGGAGCCTTTCTACCACTTCAAACTGCCAATCCTGGAAATATCTTTTCCTGCGCTCAAGGGAGGCAATTCTGTCATTGAACGACGATGACCTGGTGGCAATTTTGTGAGCATCCCCAAGCCGCTTCTCGACAAGACCGTAAGCCATGTGTCCATCTCGGACTATTTCCATCCACTTCTGGAATTCTGTAGTCGGTGTATATAGTCTCAATGTTGTATCGTCCCCAATCATACATGCTGAACTGCCAAGAGCACAAATGCTGTTGATACCACGCAGCTTTGTTGAAATAGCAGGACCGTCAGCAGTCGGATGTAATGGATGGATGTTAGTCCCTGCTAGCTGCTCCATTTCCGCAGTGATATGCCCAAGTGTCATGCTGTATAAGACGTTGTCAGCTGATCCTAGGAACAGTGCTGGTCCATTAGAAGAGATCTCCACCGGAGAGATTCCACTTGGCATAGTTATACAAGTAAGAACCTCCCGTTGATGTTGAATAGGACAACGCAGTGCTCCAGTGCATCGCAAACTGCGACAGCGTCTCGAGACTGTATATAGGTTATTCCGGCAGGTTCTTTAAAGCTGTGGTCAAGAGAACTACTGCTATAGTTATTTAGCTTTAGAACAACAACAGATTTCCGCTGACAGTCTGTAACCCAGACTTCGCGCCGATCTTCTAGAAGGACTTCCTTGAATGGCCGGCCCATACGCACCGATGGTCTTGTGACTTTGCGACTTGAAATGAACAGTCTCCCGAGTCCTTTCTTATCGCAAATTAGTAAGCTTTGGGGTTTCTCTCTTACAAACACGACATCTGTAGGCGCCTCAAAGGCTCTGCTGAGAACTTCTACAACTGGAGGAGTACCGATGTTCGCTTCATATACGAGACTGTTCTGGCCATCAGTCAAGAAAACACGGCACTCTTCGGTGATAAAACATGCCGTTAACTTACCAAACTGATCCCCTATTACTTTTCTCCTTCGATTTCCTTCTTCTCCGTGGCGTATATTTGAAGCTATAGTCACCATGACTGGGCCAACATCCTCAATGGCTTTCTGCAGTCGCAGTGATGCGTGGGCCATAAAGGTTTCATTGGACATTCGATCTATTCGATCTAGTGCCTCTTGAGTGATCGCTTCCTTAAACGGTTGGCTTATAGTAGAGTCTGGGTGGGAACGGAGAACTTTCACGATTTTGGTGGAAAAGGCCTCTCCATTCTTGATCTGCCAGTAAAGGTCATGTTCCGCCACAATGTTCTTGTCTGTGTGTGGGTCATCAGGAGATGGAACAATCAGAATTTTCCCAGAAATCTCTTCTACAAGCTTTGACACTTCGATCTCCAAACAAAAACTCTCATCTAGCACCCGCAGAACTTTCTTCTGTTTTTCCAGGCAGTCGCTTGCTAGAGCACATACCAACACTCTTCTGCAAGTAATATCCTGCTCTATACACGAGAAGCAAGGCCTGGTCGTCGTTCTCCATTGCTCCGGTTTTAAACCCAGTTCCTCGCAATTTCCACACAACTGATGAGCAGCAATGCAGTCATCGCATATAAAGCAACAGTCCCCTACCTCGGCCTCAGACGATTCTATGCGCTGAAGACAATGTTCGCATGTCTGCACAGAGGTGATTGCGGCGGACACTAGCTGCCACAGTTCTTCCCATGATCCTGTATCCTGAACAAGAAAATGACCCAGAGGAAGAGCTATCTTGCTGTCCAGGCTTTCCGCTATGAACTCAAGAGCCTCTTTTGCAAATGTCAAATGTTGCATTTTCTTTTTTCTGCTTTCCTCATCCAGGTTACTCAGTTCAAGCATAGCTTCATAAGCCATAGGACCGCTAGCTAAGCCAATGATGGAATGATGATGGCGACAATATTCGAGTGCTGGCTTTAACTTCACTCCATCGTACTGAAGACAGCATAAAATATGGTGGCGTTTGGCTTGGGAATAGACATGGCTTGATTACTGCTGAGACATTGAAGTAAGAGCCGTACTTGGGAAATAGAAATTCCGTCAGTAACAGAGTATGCTGGAGAATACCTTTGTAGAGTTCGTTTGCCTGGGATGAGTAAAAACTTTCCTTGAAAGCTGAACACAAGGTCATCACCTTGCTCTTTTTCTAGTTTAAACCATCACCAGACATGTGGTCTACAAAGTCATTTCCGAACTTTAGAAACCCTCGCAAGGCCCAAAAAAGGACTTCGGGTGCTTTCCCCATACTATGTGGCGATTGCTCTCCTTCTTACCAACTTCTATCATAAGATGGTGTATTTTGTGGAAAAAGTCATCCTCCGTCAATTTGCCTTCTCGATAAAGCTCAGCACATCCAATGATAATTTCCCTACCCGGGTGTTCTTCCGCACAATATATTCCCTTGTCTCTTACCGATTGCAGGATTTCTTCTTTCATGCTTATTGAAAGTGCAGGAATAGTGGCGTCACTTTTCCTGGCGCATAAGCGTCGAAAGGATACACGCACTGCAGGTTCGTTGAGAATATTTCTGCAACTATGGCACATGGAATCTCCTGTGAATGATAACCCAGTACATTGGATGCTTTGTATAGCGTTAGTGGGTTGTACACCATCAAGTGTGATATTCGTCATTCCTGACTTTACTTTTAAATTACTATGTACAAGAAATTGCCGGGACTGCAATGATTCAACCATTAGATCTTCAGCCATCCCATTATGTGCCCTCTTCAGTTCCGAAAATGAGCTTAAACAAGTCTTTGAGCCACAGATGAAACAGTGTCCTTTCTTGGCATTCTTTTTCCAAAGCTCTTCTGCATTTTCACCAATAGTTTTTGAGTAATTATACAAATCTTGTGTCGAGGCAGGATGTCGTTTACACCATAGGGTGAAAGACTTGAAGCAGTCGTCGAGTCCACACAATACGCATTTATTACCTGGATCATCACGGCGATTTCTAAGGAGAATATAGGGTGGCGTACAAGCTCCACTAGCCGTCCATAAACATTTCAGTTTGGCGTTGTAATTGTGCGCGCAAGGTACAGCTTCTTTCAGGTAGCCCTTAAATGTCGGAACGGCTAGTCAGAACATAATGCTGTCCGCAAAAGCAAATTCTCCTTCTTGTACATCATCATAATCGTACTCTATTTCTGCGCCCTCTTTTTCGTCTTGTTTTCTCCTTCTTCCATCATCATTCATTTCCTCAACGTTTTCACTTTCGCTATTCTCTCTGCCATCATTAACTTCGTTGTCATCATCTTCTCTTTCGACATCCTCTCTGTCATCATAAACTGCGTCATTACCATCTGCAATTTCGCCATCCTTTCTGTCATCACTTGCGTCGTCATCATCTTCACTTTCGCCGCCCTTTCTGTCATCATCACTTGCGTCGTCACCATCTTCACTTTCGCCGTCCTCTCCTTCATCATAAACTGCGTCATTACCATTTTCACTTTCGACATCCTTTCTGTCATCATGACTTGTGTCGTCACCATCCTCACTTTCGCCGTCCTTTCTGTCATCATCACTTGCGTCGTCATCATCTCCACTTTCGCCGCCCTTTATGTCATCATCACTTGCGTCGTTACCATCTTCACTTTCGCCGTCCTCTCTGTCATCATAAACTGCGTTGTCATCATATTCTCTTTCGACATTCTCTCTGCCAAAACCAACTGCATCAATGTTTGTGGCTTCATCACCTGCGCTGTCTCGTTCAGGTGCATTGCCGTCGCATTCTTGATTCTCTCTGCTTTCATCGGCTGTGTCATTAACATTTCCTTCCCCAACCTCTTCGCATTTCTTTACGTCCTCTTCTTCAGTTGCGTCATCCTTTGAGGCTTTGTCATCTTTCAGATAATACTTTCTTCTGTGAGACCTTTTTTTCATTTTTGAGCTGCAATGACATTTAATGCGCTTGTGGGAACAATGTAGACGTGATGCAGGATCCCTAGGAAATGAATATATGTAAATAAATATTGTGGACGTTGCAGGAGAAGCCATCAAAGAGCCATAACAAGTAAATGGAGCCTGTAAGTTAACCGTACTCGCTTAGCAGTTCACTATTATTGGAAACAAGCACCTCCATTTCTGTTTCAGATCCATATCCGTATATATTTATTTGTCTGAGGTACACATAAATTGATGAATGAACGTTTCTTGTGCTATCGTCATAGTTTGGAGGATCCACAACCGTTGATGTTGTAAGAGCACTTTCCGTTCATGCGTGGCATTTATTGTTTTTGCTTTTCAGTTCATTCGAGAGAAAGGGGTAAATTTATCTATGTTGCAAATCGGAGATCGGTGTATTTTTCAATATACGATGGGTAGTATGGTTGAAGCAAACACATTACTTTATGCTGATCATTTTTACCCTTTATTTGTTTTACGTTGGGAGGCATCAGCCTTATTCTTGACAGCAGGCATTGAAGGATTGGATCTAAGTGGCGTGGCTTTGTTTTTCTCTGATGCCCTTTGAGATAAAACATTCACACATTCAAGTAGTTAGTATTTAGCAAAATTAGAAAATGAATAAATCATTTCTCTCTGTTCTCTCTCACGAGTAAAATGATGCCAACATAACGTAACATAGCCCGGAATGTAACCGGACTTCAGTTTGCCTTGCGACTCCTTCCTGTATAAGAGGTGATTAGAAAATGTATCTGTAAAATGATTAGTACAGTTAGTACTTTACATTTTACCTTTTGGCTACTTTGCTCAGGAGGGGCTCGATTCTTCGTCGTTTGGCAGCAACACTCACACTTCTCAAAACAACATTAGGCTTTCTATGTGTAAAGAAGTGAATTACCGTTACTTTGCATTCTCAGTAAGGAGATCTTTATTTTGATTCTTGCCGATTCTCGCTGATTCTTAGCAGGATGCCCAGTATTATATATGGTAGCTGAGATTTTCATTTTTTGTCAGGGATAGGAAATTTTTTTTCTACACTTTCCAGACCTTGGGTTTTCTCTAAAATAGATTCCGTCAAAACTGATTAACACCTCATCAACTTTAGTACAGTTTTAGTGCCTCGCTAGTGATTTCAATATCGCCGTACTTTTGAATTTCATGCACGCCTATTAACAAAGGTTAAAGCTCCTTTGCAGTGCCCATATATAGATATGCATTTGTTTACCTTTTGGTTTCTTTGTTAGGGAGGGTCTCTAGGCTTGGTCGTTTCGCAGCACTCTCACTACCACCAGACGTTCTAAAGAAAACAAAATGATAATTTATGGCTTGCGCATTAGGGACATAATGAAATGGTCCTTTGTTAGCCCGTTGACGTCAATTATGAGCACAAGTTCAGCCTTGAAGTATTCTTAAAAGGCTAAGTCTACCGTCACCAGGGTCCATACGACTTATCGTCCGTTTGGCTTTCGATCACACGGATAGGTACGTATGACAGAACAGGACGAAGATATCGTACGGTTCCGTGTGAACCGTGTGTCTTAGGTACTGAAGGTAACACACACCTTTTCCGTTTTGGTTTCTTTGCTGGTGCGGCTATATCATCTCTCCTCTTCTCGTAGCCTTCCCTGCACCATCGTGCTAGCTGTAAGTCATTTGATGTGAGATCAAGTCCTTAAGAACAGGAAACATAACAATTCTGAATTATTTTTGAGTATTCTTTCATAAAGCAAATAAATTAGCTTTATTTTATAGATATGAATGATCATACCAGATGGGCCGCAGTGCCTATCAAGACGTAACCCTACTGGATAAGCAAGTCGAAGTTTCAAAAATGTGGGTCGTGCCATGCAACGATCCCAAATTATGATCAAACCTTTTTCAATGCATAGCTAATTTCTCACCATTTTCAGAAGCAAGTAGCCGTATGTGGTCCACACTGAATACATGCTTTTCGAGGGTCTCCGTTCGCATTACTTCTCTGCAGTGAAGCTGCATTTGCAGAGTGAACACTGGATGGTCCACTCATCAACCACTTTCACGTGGCTGCTCCCGGGTATATGTTTTGGGAGAACAAGCTTCTTATTTCCAATTGAGATGTCCACAACTAGGCGTCTAACCCGACCTTTGAAGTGGCTCAAACGTTTGGCTTCATCGCCATTTCTAGGAATCAGAAGTCCTCTCCCTTCTATGCATTCCTTGCGTAGCCACTTTCTGTACTCTTCTCCGCCATCAGTGACACGGGTCCCGCCAAACCCTTGCTTGAGGTATGGCGGCCTTCCTATGTACCTTGGATCTGGAAATGAAATTTATAAAATCAAATTTTTATGCATGGGATCAAGTAATCTCCTGATGGAAATATTGACAGCTGCTCAAACAGAAGATTCACTACAACACTGTCAGACAACCAAATTTAGCACCATCATGGTAACGTGCTATGATTTCTATATATGTCTGAAATGTGTTTTAAACTGTTAAGTTGTCACTTTCGTCATAAAGACTCAACCATTGTCCATACCTAATTTTGGAGTAGACGTTGACTGTGCTACACCTGGCTTTATTGGGACAAGGAATCTTCCAATTGGCCCCGGAATCTTCACAGTTTCTGTTTTCGTCTTTCCTTTTTGTTTATCAGCATCGATTTGCTTCCGAACCAGCTCTAGAATTCTATTTCTATCCCCTTTATATTTTCAAAGAAAAAAGGACAATAAGCAATTGTGTGATTGCATAAAATATCCCACCACGGAAGGGTTTTAAGATTTGATCCCCCAACACACTCACCCCTCTAGAATTTTCGAATTTGAGTTTATTGGAAAAATAAAGGCCAATTTCGACTTCCAATCAGTTGCGTGAGAGCTTAAGTTACACATCAAACGACTGGCAAATTGACGGCAAAGCAGCAAGGCATTTATAGTTTCTTTATGTCTAAAAAACCTTTCGAGCTCGATTGTGCTAAGAAACAGACAAAAAGAAACGCACCAGCTAAGTTTGCATTAAAAAAGCTGTAAAAAAGATAATATAGCTTACCGATTAAAAGTCAAAACGCTACGGAATCAATAATATTACGACTTTCCACTGCGGCATGGTCAAAATCCTTCTTAATGCACTATATTTTCTTTTCAGAAACTTTCAGAGACAGAGCTGAAAGCTACACGCACTAGTTCATCATTTTCGGAGCTCAGTTTTCGATTTATGGCTGAGGTCACAGCGGTCTATGGATGTTTTGCCCTTATACAGCAATGTTTTTCGCGCGAAAATAAGTACCACGCTTGGCACAAATGCACCCGAAATCGACAGCATGTTTTGTGACGGCTTTTCCCGAAGGACGCGCGCTTAAATGGGGAGACTGGGCTCTAATAAGAAGGATCGATTGACAACTATTTTTAGAACTTCCCAGAAGACCTCTCGAGCCTCACAGAGATTTGCAAAATGGCGGACTCGACAGAGGAAGGAGAGAGGAAGATTTTGATACCAAATATGACTAGCTTTTGCAGTAACCACCAAGTCTTTCGGCAATGTTGAAATGGTGAATATTGTGGAAATCGCATTTAGCCATTCGGCTTCAAATTCATGCCTATTTTTGGCTTCAAATAACTTTTTTGTTTCACCTGATGGAATGTAAACAGAACGATGAATACAAAGTGCAATGAACTCTCTAAAAGTTGTTCTTTTCAGTTTTTTGAATTCAGCTTCCATGAGAGCACATTTTAATATTTCGCGGACACTGCGTTGCCACTCGTCGCTTCGAAACGTACGCAATATCGTTGCTTTGTTTGGGAAGGAAGCGTGACTCTACGAGCTCTGGACTCACAACAAAACATAGTTTGGACAAAACAAGGACGATTCTTATGGAGAAATAATAAGGTTTGACGTATAATATTCATTGCTTTGGTAATATTTCTTCAAATTATAGAGAAGTGCGCATTTTTCAGGTGATATTATTGCTCTGTACGTGCAATCAGCTTTTTTAGAATCAGTCGGCGATTCTCATTCTAATGCATTGCAGCTTATTAACCTTTTTAATGCCAGCAATCTAGAAATCAATGGCAATGAATAGAAAGTCAGAAAGTGGAAAATTGGTGGAAGAATGTAGTAAAACCAGGTCAAGGAAATATCTTAAATATTGATTGCCCAGTAAATCAATGGCAAAATTACTTTTGTTTTGTTTCCAGTCACCTGCTGGGGAAGGTCATCTTCCTGTCCTGTTCTCGTTTTGTTTTCAGAATGGGCTGTTCCATTTTAGATGTGTTACCCCCTATCGAGGAACCTGGAGCTTCCATACCCCCCCCCCCCCCCATATTTTCAGACGGGGGTGCTCGTCCTATCCCTTAGGGTATAAAATTGTCAGGTCTTGCTATCTCTTAGGGGTGTTTAAAATCAGCCCTATCCCTTAGGGGAGTCTCAGACCATCCTTGCCCAGAAATATATTGCTACTGACACCAGAACCAATATTTACAAAGCAAACTTGATGAAAACCCTAAAAGACCTCAAATTGGCTTTTATTTGTTTTGACCTGCCAAATTTGCTATCTTTTAGGGGTAAATTTGCTGTTGGCCACACCCATTTTGCTATCCCTTAGGGTCAAAGTCAATTTTCCCGACAAGCACCCCCGGGCATAGGGGTCTGTGTTTCACCCTGGAATTTCAGCAAGGTCATTGTTTTTGACCCTTAATTTCCACAGGGACTTTCTTTTTGCCCACCTCCAATTTCCACAGGGTATTCCTTTGCAACTTTGGAATTTCCACAGGGAACACAAGAGAATGTGGTATTTACACAAAAGTTGCTTCAAATATCCACAGGGGTTGTGCAGAAGCCTAGAACTTTCACACGGATAGAGCATTTTTTCCTCGTTAGGGGGAGACAGAAATCATAAGAACAGCTCATTCTTATTTCCTTAGATATTTTTTTTGGAACAGCCCAATGATAGTGGTTTTACTTTCTTGTTATGAATTTGCAAAATCAAGAAATTTTCAGCATTGATGGTAAGAAAACCTTTCATGTTCATGACTACCTGGACTTAATTGAGGGCAGCTAGTATGTCACTGACGGTACTCCTTCTATATGTGAATACAGAGAAGCTTTTTCTGCAATCAGAATTGTCTGGAGATTTCCTTGATTTTTTGGGGGTGTAATATTTTGTGTTATTTTTCACTGAAAAGCTATAATTTATTTTCATTCTTGTCTTCTTCTTGGAACTAGAAACCAGTTTTCCTTGGGAGGGGCTTCAAATCACAACTGTATGTGCTGCAAAAGTGACCAACATTCTCACGGTTGGACTAAAAATGTCAGTATGTTGGATAAACTTTTGTATAATGGTATTCAGTTGGTGACTACAATTCCTCTTTTTAATACTTAAGTTTGGACCCTGTTACAGAGTGACACAACACTTCACTGTCATAGACTTACATGATGGCAAGTGGTTAGAAAGTAACACTTAAGTGCTGATATGTACATTCTGTATTGTAGCATCAGTGATTAATTTTAGAGTTAGCTTGTAACCGTTGACATAGAAGCTTGTAAATTATTCCCACCTCTTATAAGCCAGTTGCCCATGGAGCTCTGCTGATTGATTAATATTTTTGCTATAAAAAATTAACTTTTATTCAATTTCAACTCTCAGCCTAAAAATACCCTATGCAAATTACATGTGGTGACAGATGCTTGTGAAGTTTTAAATTTTAATTTTTAAAAACATCCAAATAGCCATCAAGCTCAATTTTTATAAGATTCATATCTCAGGAAGGAAACCAAATTTGGACAAACCAAAGTTAGACAACATTTAAGGGGAGTGTAACAATGACATCACTGATATCATCATTACATTATTTACATTTAATGAACATTTAGGTAACCAAAGAAAACATTGTCACCAAAGCAAATTTTGTCTAAGACAAAAGCTCTCAATCCATTTATCTGATTATTTGTACCCTGTGCTCTGTATGGGTTGTCAATTATAAAATGTTTTGACTTTGATTTCTTAAGCTTCATGTCATTTTTTGTGTATATTATTACCCCCCATGTTGTTTAGGAATTAGCCTTCCTCTTGTTTCACTGAAAGCATGTCTAAATTATTCAGCTATCACACTTTAGGCTTGTTTTCACAGTACCACATTGTGCAACTGACAGGCAGGGGCGTAGCTATCAACACGCAAAGTATGCAGCTGCACACAAAAATTTGTTAAAGTAGTTTAATAAATTTATAATCAAAATAAGTTGCATTTGACATGCATGTCAATGTTTCCTGTATTGCAAATTCTAGCGCAAATACTGACTGGTGGCAGCAGTGTGTTTTGTGAAAAACATTTTCTAGTAGCGTGTAGACTTTTGTGCAGGCAGTCCTGATACATGCCTACAGAGTTATTCCCTTAGTTCAGAGACTGATATCACAACATGCAGCTATGTTTGAGTTGTTCATAGAGGTAATTTAATCATGTTCCATAAAAATGATACCAGAAACATCTAGTAGTCATTTAGGTTATGTAAAACACTGTAGCAGTGTTAGTTTTACCAGAAAAAACAGAGGTATCATGGTCTTTTCCAATTTGTTATCCAAGTGCTACAGTTCTGTGTGTTCCAGGTTACTCTTTTCCTCTGTTAGTGATAAGTTTTACCAGAAAAAGAAGAGGTATCATGGTCTTTTCCAATTTGTTATCCAAGTGCTACAGTTCTGTGTGTTCCAGGTTACTCTTTTCCTCTGTTAGTGATAAGTTTTACCAGAAAAAGAAGAGGTATCATGGTCTTTTCCAATTTGTTATCCAAGCTACAGTTCTGTGTGTTCCAGGTCACTCCCCCAACAATGATAATAATTCTTTTTTTCAAAAAGGAAAGAGTCTTCACAGAAACCAGAGTACAGAATGTCTTGCTCATTGCGTGAGAGTTAAAACACCGTCCAATGAACTACTGAAGATTCAATTTCCAATAATTGTTAGCATTCGCAGTCATCTGATAAACTTGCATTTCCATTCTCGCAGAAGTTATAGTTACAGTGCTTGCAATTATTAGTGAACACACAACACACAAGTTCGCCATCCCTTCGTACTTCCTCTGCCATTATTCATTTTCTTTCTCTTTTCACGCATTCTTCGAGAGTATTCTTCATGTTGGAAGTACCAGATATATATATTTTTTCCTTTGGCAAGACCGGAAGATTCCTATCAGGAACGTAAATCCTCTGAAGAACATTTCACCTTCTTCTCCGTTTCCGCCATTTTGGATTAGCTGGGTGTTTTGATGCGTGCGACCGCTGGCCAGCTATGACTGTCATGCTTGCCTTATGCTGGCGATGCGGGGTGCATTTATGCCAACTGTGACACGCTACTAGACAAAGTTGATTGGATTAAATTTCACTTAAAGGAAGGGGCTATCTCACAAACAACAAAGAATCCTAAATTATGCTTCACCTTAGCCTTGGAACAGGAAATCCATTTTGCATTATATATGGCATTCTTACGTAAGTTATACCTATCGCTATCAGATTTCCAACTTTGGAAACAGTTCAGCTTCGTGCTCATCTAACCGTTGAATGGTTATTCAACAAACCTGGACGACTATTTTGCTCATTTCGTATGAATCTGACTGTATCTTACGTAAGAATGCCATATATAATGCTTCTCTGTATCAATGCACACGGCATGACATGACTCCAACAGGGGATTAAATACGGGAAATAAAACGCGATCCAGCTTTGACCAACACAGTGTTTCTAAACACGAGCTGAGGAAAAGAAGCAACCTCAAGAAATTATTTTGTGCCTAAAAATTATAAAAACCTCGGCAAAACTTCTATGAACAGGAATAAAGTACTTTCTCACATATAAAAGCCGAATTCTGTGTCCAGTTAATGACTGAGTAGGTCAAGGGTCAATACAACCATACCAGATTCATACTTGGGCAGAATACAAACAACATTTTGCGCGAAACACTACATTGTATTTCTCTCTCGATTTTTGTAGGAATTCGTGAAATTTCAAAGTTTTAAACTACTCTGTGTGTTAAATAGTATCACCAGCATCAAGTTGGTGATTATGGGGAGAATTGAAAATTTGACTACGACACTTCCACGTACTTCCCCTAATAGCGAGGAACTACAACCCCGGGGGGGGGGGGGGGGGGGGGGGGGGGGGGGGGGGGGGGGGGGGGGGGGGGGGGGGGGGGGGGTTTCTTCACATGTCGACCTGATAGGGGTGCTCGTCGTATTTTTTAGGGGTCAAAATCGAGTTTCAGGTATTTTTTTAGGGGGTATCGGAGAAAAATTGTGGCTTTCACTAATTAATGGTATTTTTTAGGGATACGCAAATGAATGAAAGGGTCACAAACCCAGTAAAACGTTTTCTTTTTTTCTTGGTTCATTTTATAGCTCTAAAATAAGCTTGTTTTGAGATGAGAAACAATAAACAATAACAAAAAAGGTTTATTGTTGGTATTTTTTTAGGGGTCATTTTGTTTTATAAGGTATTTTTTAGGGGTTGGATTTTTTATGTCCTGGTATTTTTTAGGGTATATTTTCCGATGTCCCGACGAGCACCCCTATCACTCTTACATGGGAGAACCCCCCCCCCCCCCCCCCCCCCCCCCCCCCCCCCCCCCGGACTACAACTTACCAAGTGTACAAACGCCGACCTCCTTCAAGTCTGCCTTTAACGAATCGTCTTTATACGATGTAAGAAGCGTACTCCCGCAAATTCTGTTGCATTCGAAATGTCTTATGTATTCCTCAAAACCATGCTTTACCAGCCAAGCGCTGACGTCCTTGATCGTCCACTTTTCAAGTGGAGATTTTTCGTCTGTTGAAACGTAAAGTTCAACAAGTTCAAGTGGTCCAAGAACGAAATACTGAACGTATACTGAAACATTTTCGTTTAATAAAGTGGAATAACATTAAATAAATCGAGTAGGTACTTACCGGTTGCCATTGCAATCTGGACCAATCTGATTTCTGTAAAATATTTCAAACACTAAAAAGCACTGCTCGCTGAAGTTTGTGTGAATGAAGGTGTCGAGTTTCCAACGAGCCGGCATCACTGACGTCATTCGAAATCTTTTTGATTGGCCAGTATTTGCCGCTCTAAAACAATCGTGTGCTTGGCACGTGCTTGGCGCGGTTAAATGCAAACGACAGTACTACTGAGCAGAAAAACTCGGCCCTATAAGGAACGCCAAGGAAAAATAAATTGTCCCCACAATTTTCCAGCTGTTCCCGAAGTTTTTTAGTTCGCTCCCGTATTTCTAAGCAAATTCCCGCAATAGTTAGCTGAGCTCCCGATTCCCGAAATTGTTTCGGAATTCCCGATATTTTTGGGCAGGACTCCCGAAACAGCCTTTATTAGGGCTGTCACCCCCCGTAGTCAGTCTGAGGGCAGAAGTTAGCTTATTAAGTTGTCGTTGTTCCTCTTGTAGCGTACTGCTTTCGTCATTTTATTTGCCTATTCATTTGCTGTTCGCTATCAATCATAACAATTTTTAGCACTTCGTGGATATGTACGCCTGCTAGCTTGGCACTTTATCGTGTGCTTTGCTATTTTTGCACCCTGGCTCTAAATCACTAGACTAGTAAAAATATTTGCTTCATTTTGGCAAAGGGATAAAGTAAAAGCCGTTCTTGTCGGTCGTGTCAGAGGAAGATTTCGTATTTCGTGCGCCTGCTGCGTGTATGACGTAATTTGTTTACTTATGTTACGTCACAGGATTTGGCAATTTTTAATATTCAATAGATAGCGGGTTTAATATTTGGTTTTGTTTTATAATTCAAAATGTGATACATTCGCTTTATATGAGCGCACTTAAAATTAGTCAAAACATAGGAATGAAAAACGATCATTGCAAAATTTGGGTGATAAGTTCGGTTTGTGAACGACCCTCCTCCTCGCAACCTTTTGTACCTCAAAATCAAGAGGTTTGGATAATTCCGATTACGCAGCACAAATGGGTATGTTCGGCAAGCTCGTACGTTTTTATCTTTGAAGTAAAGTTGATTTTCTTTACACGAGCTTGTGGAACATCTAAGCATCTTGGTTTTGGGAATACTTATTTTTATAATTTAATGAAAAAGTGAAAATTCTTGTAGTAACGCACTCTTCAGAGTTTGCGCAGTTCTTTGTAGTAGCGCAATGTTCTAAGGCATGCGTTGTAATGATTTCTCAATTAAGAATCTTCGTGTGAAGTCGCTGGAACAGGTAACAACCCAAGGTTTGAGAACTGTCACAAAGTTTCGACTCATTGGCTAACACTTTTAAATAGTTTTCAATTCTCCCCGTTTTCTATTCACATGATGGACAAGTTCTCCCGGACCTGTTTTACCCCATGGGTTTTTGTCTGGTCCCAGCGCATATAAGGACGGCGGATTTCGCCTGATTTTAGAAGAACGGTAGTGGAATAAATAAAGACTCAAAAAGTAACAAGAACGAAACTGGTTAATATAGAACCCCGAAAGATCTCGGTAACACTTCTCTCTGATTGGTTGATTTTTCGCGCGAAAATCTAAAAATAGCCCAAGCTATAAAACACATGTGAGAACCACCCAATAGGGGATGCACGCTCCTACTTATGAGCTTCTGGTGTTGTACAAGGTGAATTTGTGGTAAGGAGGGGCATCGAATTTAGCGTGGGGGGGGGGGGGGGGGGGAGATGTCCGATGTCCGATTCCAGCCGGACGTCATTGTTTACATATTTTTATCTTTAGACTTTTCGGCGAGGCTACAAAATAATACGGTCTGAATATCAATAAAGGGTGACAAATTAAACATAGGTAGAAAAATTGAACTCGATATCTTGTATTATCAGCGCGTGATTCGAAATTCAATTTACAGAATGTATGGAGTAATGAGTACTTTGACTTCCAGTTGTCCAAGTACAATTTTAAGAACTGCAATTTGTCTTGAAAACATGCCGAACAAGTCAGTGATGAAATAATATTCTGCAAACGGTAATAAACTAGTTCTGACGGATTTGTATATACCGTTTCCGGGATATGTTGTCACTGGAAAAAGCAACAAAGCTTTGCGCGCGGGAGTATGGGTACAGAATTATTTGAATTTCTGTAAAATATTAGAAACAAACATTATTGCTGAAATTTAATGATTTTACCTGTGGTTGCGAAACTGTCTGAATTCAGATCAAACAGTAGCAGTTTAGATGCCCCCATTATCCTTTGCGCTTCAAGCTTATAAGGCTTTTGGGTGACAACGTTTCCCGGAAACGGTATATAGTTTTAAGGCTTTTCAAAAATGCCTGAGTTACTGGAGGGCAAAAAGCTAATTAGCCCATACACTTTCTGCAAAATCAAACTTCGTGCCGCGCGCTTGTTTTACATGATATCGAGCTGAGATTTTCTACTTATATTCCATTTGTCACCCTTTATTTTGATATTCGTCGTTGGAATGCCTGATTCTGGTTGATGCTTATGCAAATGAGTCAAAACGTAAACAACTCGCCTATTGTGACTTTGGGTGGGCTGAAGGGAGGCTGTCATGATACGCGCATGCTCCAGGAGCGATCACTGAATTATCAGCAAAACTAATAAGACCATCAGATAACCATTAAGAACACGTAAAGGTAACAAGTATGATCGGATGGATTGAGAAGTAGCGAGATTATATGCGATTTGTTTTCGAGGTTTTTAGCTTTCGCTGGCCATCGTTACGGGACGATACTTTGATTTGAGAGATGCGCAGAACAGCTGCGCAGTTGCGTGACAGTCTCCCTTTAAGCTAGAGTTTCTCACAAAGCCCCTTAACCTATAATAGAGTGCGGAACTGGTAAACTAGAAGAAAGACAATACTAAA
Organism: Scolanthus callimorphus; assembly: GCA_033964015.1. Lineage (NCBI taxonomy): Eukaryota > Metazoa > Cnidaria > Anthozoa > Actiniaria > Edwardsiidae > Scolanthus > Scolanthus callimorphus. The sequence goes on from JAWWUD010000216.1 coordinate 65,595, forward strand.
TTAAAACACTCTTAATACCTTTTATTTCACTCTGGTTTTGTGTTAAAAATCCACGTTTTACGATAGTGTCACAACACTACTGATTTGTGTTTACTTCTTTCTTTATTCATTTCATATATATGTTTCAAATAAGGTTACCCGAAGTGAGTTATGGGAGAATAGACCAGTTTCGAATTATCTTCTCTGCCGCTGAATAGGCATCGACGGCGCATAAATACAGTGGGAGCCTCAGTTTAAAGTAGAAAAAGTTGTGAATACTGACAGGAAACTGTTGAAGCTTGAATGAGATAATATACAAAACTTTTTGGACTCGTTGGTATTTGCAACTTTCGGGTTTAAATCGAGGCTCCCACTGTAATGCGCCGTTGATGCCTATTCAGCGGTAGATTAGAGAATTCGAAACTGGACTATTAGGATCATCGCTCTATAGATCTGATGCGATCTCTTCAGGAAATTGGACAGTAAAAAAAAAATAAAATAAAAATAAAAAACGCGAATTTTCAGGCGACAGGTTTAGTGCAACCAGTGCTCACTCCATCATAAATTGAAAATTAAGAATTGCGTTGATATTGTCAAATCACTACAACGCGGACTTCGGAATGCAACCTTTCTTGAAACAGAAACCAGGTGCGTAGCCAGCATGTCGGAAAGGTGGATCCCATTTTTTTTTCATGTTTATTTTTCGTTCCAAAGGAGGGGGCGGGGGTGGGAGTAGGGTGGGGTCATATATACTCTAGGACCCCTCGCCCCCCTGGCTACGCCCCTGGAGAAAGTTCTTTCATATTACATATTTACAAAATATTCAGATTTGTTGTCTTCTCCGTAGTCTTATACATATCAAACTTATGTCATATAAAATGAACATTGACTTAGAGTGACCTCTTTGGTAACACTATCGCATTTATCTTTGTTGTGTAAACCGGGACGTCCATATATGGGGTTTGATGAGATCGTATTCCGGACCTTTAACACATGGCGTGTTCGAGAGTGAAACGCGAATCGACAGCTCCGCTCAGATTTATCGAGCAAAATCATCCACCAAATCTTAACCATAAAACGAGAAAAATCCATAGAAAGGATAATGATATCTCTACGAGGTGGTTATTACTGAGGTCGACAAGGGGAAAAAATGGTCAAAAAACATTATGGGTCATTATGCTGGATAGAGTATAAATACGATGAGTAACGTGATCAAAGGTGTTGTACAAAGTGGCAAAACGATTTACAGGCTACCCTGCAACAGACTTATTGATGCTTTCCTCGGTTTGAAATGCGATGAACGAATATTTAATATAAAGACTTACTTGTTTACCTCGTAGGTAAACCATGGAAGATTGCTGACTTTGGGACTTTCTCGATATTTTTCCCCATCGATTTGAGCATTTGTCCCTCTCGCGTGAAAGACAAAGATAGCAACAGAACAACCAAAGCGCAAACTTTGAACCCCATATCCCGCACTATAATTTTAACGAACCCTAGCGTATTATACATCAAAATGCGCCAAATTTATCGAACGTCTCATTTTCCGGGGTAACGAAAGATTTGGTGGTCGTATTACAAAGCTAGGGGCCAATAATCGTCGAGCAGTCTTGCGTCAGTCGATCACGCTCTCTATTTGTGAGCCTACCCATCGTTGAAAATGTGCTCGATGCCGGACTTTGTTTTTTTAATTTTGAGTTTACACGAATAAAATATAATAGTATAAGTGTTGTTCTTTCACAAACCGTAGGTAACAAACAAGGCAGGGAACCAGAAGTGCTAAAATATGGGAAAATATTCAACATTTGCCATGAATTTATGTGACGGGTGTTGCGTGACATTGTGACTAAAACGGGATACAAGGAAATGTTAAAGAGGAGTTTCATATGAAACTTCAGTTTTTTTGTAAATGTCCGGTGAATAAACGCATTAACTCCGTAGAGCACACAAAGTGCTCAAAAATTGAGCTACGAACGTAGCAAACCAACCAGCCTGTTGACGAGAAGGTGATCTTAGATGGCCGTCGCGTCGAAGCGATTGTTTGCACGAGTCTTATCTGTCGTATCAGTCGACCGTGAAACAATAGAATAATTCCAATTTCCATTGTTTCACGGTCGATTGATACGACCTTATGGAAACCAGCCTTAAAGGGCTCTCGCACGCATAATATTCGTCCACCGAGGACATAAAATAAGTAAAAGTGTAACCAGGAAAACACATGTACATTTGCCTGTAGTAATCAAAATAATCCTCCAGATTAATAGAAAAACCTTTCAATTGTTAGACAAATGCAATTCTAGATTGTTTTGGTCTGTTATCTAGAAGATGGAATTGGATTGCGATTTGAGCTATTTTCTTGTCAGAGAAGTGGCCAGCAAGCGTGCGAGAGCCCCTTAAAGGAGGAAGAGCCTTCAAACTCATTCTCATTCCCAGATCCTCCCGCCCTACTCTGACCCCAAGAGAGATTTTTCGGACAGGGGTGCTCGTCGAGAAAAATGAATTTGATACCTAAAAGATAACAAAATGGGTGTGGCAAAGATTAAAGAGGCACTCGCACGCTTGCTTGACAAGCAAATAATTCAAATCGCAATCCAATTCCATCCTCTTGATAATAGATATTATTATATGAACTGCAGTGGGATACCGAGTGACATCAAAATGATACAATCGGTATCCCCACCCCCACCAGTGGGGATACGATTTTTCTCAACACATGTGGTGATATCAAATTTCAACCAATGAGCTTTCAGTATTTTCGCGCGCTTATGCAAATGAGGTGCTGGCAGTCGCTCTGCAAAAAATAATCGCCGTGTTTTGCTTTAGTTTTCCGATTTCGCAGTGGATAAATCAGCTCTCTATCGTATCAAACATGGCAAGTGTGCAAAGGTTCAAGCTAGATTTTACTGATAAAGATCTTACTGAATTCATAGACCAGCAGGAAAACGCTAACATGAAACAAAAAACTGAATTACGACGTCAAAATTTTAAGGTGAGTTCATTCAGGAACCAAATCCCGAACTGCTCACTCAGGTCAACTTCGGGTGAACAATACTTAATTACTCGTCTCTGCCAGATAATCAACAAGAGAGGATATCCAACATCTTCTCTTTCAGAGGTCCAGCTAGTACACTAGTATTGCTGCGGCAAGTTCATGTACGACGACAAAACAGCTCCCTGCCGAGTAGGAAATACGAGTGTGTTCGTATGCAAAAAATGCCGGCAGAGACGGTGCAACAAACTGCTTCGACAACGGAATTTGGCTCTCTCATTTAATACTGGAACAATTACAGGTGAAACGTTAAATATCAATGTGAACTTGCAACAAAATAGATCCCCTGAAAAACGAGAGAGTTCTGCAGTTTTTGAAGAAGTAAAAAATGGAAACAAGTATAGCTACGCTTACGAGTCGATACGAGCTTTGGAAAGTAGCGACGAGAGTCTGACAAGAAAGTAAGTCAGGAGTAAAGTAAGGAACTTGCCGATCATTTTATAATTAATGCCACAAGAATTTGTGGGTTTTGTGCACTCTTGGTCATTTTAATTTGTAGTTTGATGATAAAAACTTGTTTTTTTTTTTAATTGAAAAATGAAAGGACTTCTAAAGTTTATGAGAGATAAATTGGGAACCACCGACATTATAGCTAATGTGTTTCCACAAGCCTTTTTCGAAAGTCATTGAATTTGTAGTTCATATAATAAACAGAACATTACATGGTCGCTTGGAGATACGATTTTATCTTCTCGTGTTAATATTATCTCTCACTCGTTCGCTGCGCTCACTCGTGAGAGATAATATCAACACTCGAAAATAAAATTCGTATCTCCGCGCGCCCATGTAATATCCTCTATATAGATTTGTATTGAATTAACAGTTAAAAGGTCATTTAACAGTCGGATGTGCATTCCGCAGAAAATCCAAATGTTTTAAAATGTTTTCTCCTTCTGGGGAGGTTACCGGGAGCTTTGAGAAACGCTCGCTCGTACCCGATAAACTTCCCCGTAAACTCTCCCGATAAGTTTTACGGGCCCGTTAATTACCGGGCGTTTTGAGAAACGGGCCCCTGGACAGTTATTTTGGTTATTTCCGGTAAACTTAAATGTATTTTTGGTGATTAGAATTGATTGATTTTATGACAGGTTGTACAAAATTTAAGCGTGTGAGTGCCCCTTTAAGAATAACCGTAAAGGCCATGAACAACCACGGAAAATGCCAACTCATCTGTTGCCAACACCTGATACATTACGCCACAAAACTGAATGAGGTCTTACAGCGATTCAAAGCGCTCTTTTCTCAATTTGAAGGCAAAGTTGCTTGATTGGGCATCCCAAAAAATAACCTCAAAAAGATACGAGCACCCCCGCCATGACAATATGGGAGTCCCCCCGGGCTTCAGCCTTAGCATCAGTTTAGTTAACACACGTCTTAAAAATCTGTATTTACAGAATAAATATCTTATCTGCAGGAGTCAGGCTCAATACCTGTCTTAGAGCTTCGTTTTATAAAATACCATTTTGGTCGTTATCAATAAATAATAAATAAACTTTGTTTGTTTTCACTCTGGTGAGATGTTTACTTTTAACTTTACTAGAAAACGGTTCTAAATTTTATGCTGATTTTTGATACCCGTATTAAAAAACATGCCGAGAATGTGTTAGTCTAGTGCTGCTTTGCAATCATGAATCAAAGAGAAAGTCAAAACAAGGATTTTAGCACACTTTAGTGATGTAAATAAAGATGTAAATAACTGATGGAGAGACAAAATACTAGTCTAGGCACAGGCAGACCAGGCGAATTACTAGTAAATAAAGTTGCCTTATTACCTTATTACCTTTTTTACGAATTGTGAGAAGGCCAGAAACAGCTTTAGAGGTCTCCCCAAGACACAACTCAGGAGACATTTAGAGGTAATAAGTCAACTTTATTTACTAATAATTTGCCTGGTCTGCCTGTGGTCTACGCGCGATCATGATTGTAGGCTTCATGGACTTATTACAGAACGGATAGAAACGGATTGCAACAATGATATACCAGAGGAAAACGCCCGAATTCCCTAGCAGAAAGCTGAACATTGAGAGACGAAAATAATGTTTGCAAAGCAGCATTAGAATGAATCAAAGTTCGTGTTGTTCATGACACGTGCAGAACCTTGTTCCCAACCTTAAGTATGACGTCATATTTTATGTGTGTCCTGACGTCATTCAATTGTGCTACTTGTGACGTCATGCAATGTCTATTTTAATTATAATGGCGTCATATGACGTAATATTTACTGATGTAATGACGTTATACATCAATACTTATCGCGTCATATGACGTAATATTTACTGATGTAATAACGTCATACGTCGCCTGATATCTTGCCGTAGGCAACTAGACTTGATAGGACAATATAAACAAACCACAGGAAGACCAAAAAGAGACCGGTCAGCCACTTGGACATGGCAGGCCCACCCAGTTCACCTTTGTAGAGCTGAAATGAAAAGCAAGATGGAATGTGACTAACAAAGCTGCTATATACCTGGCATCATGATATTTCACGGCGATGCGTGTTAGCACTGAATGTTCGTTATTTACTGTAGCATAGATACACAAGAAGTTCGTTTGCGCTCGTTTCTTTGTTCCGTTGCTGAAGCTAAACGTTGTCTATACATCGGATCTTCAATTGAGTAGCGCTTGTATGAGCACCAAGTGCGGCACGTCGCCCTAGCCGTGAGCGGGTAACCAGGGAGTTGCGAGAGAATGGAGATGAAAATGCATAAATTAAGGTTACGGAACACCGGGGTATTTATTCGTTAGCATAATTTGACAAAAAATTGTCCTATCTTGGCAAGTGATACCTCATTTTAAAGCGTATATCGTGAGCTAAACTATGGTATATAACGTTAATAAAATAGCTAAGATAGTACGCGTATTCTGATCGACTGAGAGCTGTGCATTCTCACATTATAAACGCACGGCAGATTCAATGCTTTTATAAAAGCAATAAAAAGCGGATTTTTTAGAGGACAACTTTTTTTCGGTCAAAGAGCACGCGTGATGTTGGGAGAGACACGAGAAAGTTGTAAAATCACGAGCCGCACTCTTGTATTTAAATTACTGTTTTGTGTCTTTGGAGACCGATAGGTTGACAGTTCAAGACAAGTCTTTCCTGAAATACACTGTGTACTATGGGAAATAGTTGATATCCTGCGCAGCGCAGTTTTGAAATTCTGTTTTTTTTTACATTCAATGTTTTACTACACTATGTATAACCTGTGTACATCCGCTTAACATTTAATGTTTTACTACACTATGTATAACCTGTGTACATCCGCTACTAACCTCCAAGAGGATTAGTAGCGTCTGAGGAATCCCGTTACTAAACGTGTTCAGGTCACGCAATCCCTTCTCCAGGACTCCTGGTTCCTCATTGGCTCGCGATCACGTTATCAAATTTCTCTCGAATTTCATTGCCTCAAACATCTTCCTTACACACACTCAGCCTGCTACAGAGGAGGGAGGTTAGTAGGGGATACACAAAGGCTAGTCACGGGCTTAACTTGTTATGCAAACTTATTTTTCATTGCGTGACCTGAACACGTTAGTAACGGGATTTCACAGACGCTATTGATCCTTTGGGAGGTTAAGCCTGGAAAATACGAGGCACAAAATCCCTCAACTTGTCGCGCAAAATTGTTGCGTTGCAAGTTGATGATCGATGTTTGCGCGTTTTTTTATCTCCCGCCACAACTTGTCACGCAACAAAAACAATTGTTGCAACTTGTATAAACTTGTTGCACGAAGTAGAGTGTGGGTCTACTTTGAGCCACAAATTCTGGTTTTGTTGATCGTTTTTCATCAAACACACAAACTTGTCGCGCAAAATTTTGCCTACAATTCAAGTTGATTAGTCAATAGAAATGAGGTGCTAAGGGCAATATCCACCTTGGGCTCGCATGTGTGATCATCAAAACAAAATGTCGCGCGACAAGTTGTGAATTTGATGAAAAGCGAGCAACAAACATAAGACTTGCAACGCAGCAATGTGCGCGACAAGTTGAGGGATTTGTGCCTCGTATTTCCCCGGCTTTAGTAGCGGATGTACACAGACTATACTATGTACTCCAGGGCACTGCGACCACACTGCGACCACACTGCGACCACGCTGCGACCATATGGTCGCCAATGGCGACTAAACTTAGGGGTTTGGCGACCACAATCTTAGAGTTAGTCACCAAATGGCACCCCATCTTTCTGAGTTAGGCTGAGATCCATGTTTATGTGGCGACTAAATATTTGCATTTTGGCGACTAAATTATTTAATATGTCGCCAATGGCGCCTCGCGAAAAAAGTTAATGTCGGGTCCTGTACTCTGATGGTTTGTTACTTACATATCTTCTATGACGAGAAGGACGAGGCAAGCGCCACCACAGCATGCGAACACGAGGACGGAGAAGGAGAGGTTGCCGCTTTTGACTTTATAGGTTGTCCCTTGCACGGCATGGTAGATCGTGCTCATCACCCATGGCAACCCCAAACCCAGGAATACATTCACACTGTTACTTCCTGAGGACGATTAAAGAAAACTTGAGTAACACACATCATACATACTGCACTTACTATTTATGTTTATTTTTGTCAGTGAGCACACTCTAGAGCCGAGTTATAAAGCGATGTTTCCTTACATTATCCAAGAATGCCGACATAACCGCGTGTTGTAGAGACACTAAAACACTAAAACTTAATCACAGTCAGTTGGTCTGATCGGTAGCTGGCTCGGCGCTAAGTCGCTCGGTCCGTCACTAAGTCAGTCGGCCGATCGATCATCTCTCCCGCTGACTTCCTGTCAGCGCGTCTATCTCTCCCTTCTCTGTATGCCTGCCTGTCTGCTCTCTGCACGTCTGGCTGTCTGTCTACCTGCTTTCTGTCTGTCTTCTGTCTGTCACGCTTGTCTGCCGATTTGTCTGTCTGTTGGTTTGTCTGTATTTTGTCTGTCTTTCGGTATGTCTGTCTTTTGTCTGTCTGTCTGTTTTCCTGTTTATCAGCCTGTCTGTCTATCTGTCTGTCTCAGTGTGTCTGTGTCTGTTTGTCAGCCTGTCCATTGGGTCTGTCTATCTGTCTCTTTGTCTACCTGCCCGTCTGTCTGTCTGTATCTTTGTCAGACTATCCGTCGGTCTGTCTGTCTGTGTTTGTCAGCCTGTCCGTCGGTCTGCCTGTTTTCAGCCTGTCTGTCCGTCCGTCCGCCCGTCCGTCTGTCTGTCTGCCTGTCTATTTGTCAGCCTGCCCGTCTATCCGTCCATGAATTTACCTGTTATATTGCCAATAGCAGCATCCGCGCCTGCGTCCTGTAATGCCGCTGTCCTGCTAGCCATGGTGTCAGGCAGGCTCGTACCAATAGCAACTATCGTGATACCCGTCACACTAGTTCTCAGATCAACAACACATCCAAGCAATTTACCCAGCTGTATAAACATTCAACAATACGAAAGAAAAGCGTTAAGAACTGTAAGGGGGTTCTTCATTACCCTAATTTCTAGCCTTCGTACACCAGGTAGTTAAAGAGTCTGCATCAGCCACTCCTTTGTTAGGGTTTTCTTTCGATATTAGAAGACGAATTACGTGTAGAAATCGCTTAATGAAACATCTAAAAACAAAATTTAAGATTTGATTTACCGAATTCAATCGAGAACATTGCTCTATATTTTCTAAATCAGCCGATGGAAATGGATGCTTTCTCCGTCTTGGTATGTTCCTATGCTGTAAAAATGGCGGCTGACACAGGCTCTTTTACCTGTTAACGATATAAACGATATTTACTCACTTGCTCTACAACTGCAGTCAGCGCAGCGATAAACATCAAGGACATTATGAATGCTGGCCATCCTCCTAACCACGGTCTGTGGAGAAACGAGTACGTTATTAGACGCTCCACATTTTACCAAACAGAACAAGTACCTACTGCATTACAAGAAAGAAGTGTGATATTTTGACAATGCCTAGCCGTGCGTAACGCGGGTAACCTGTGTAGCTAGTTCCTAGCTCAAAGATGATAACACAAAGATGGCGGCCTACATCAACAGCGTTTTTCTGGCACTTAAAGTGCATATGAAGGGAAATCAGTTTTTGACTCTCTGGACAGATCATTATATAGAGGATATTACACGGTGGCGCGAAGATATGAGTTTTATTTTCGAGTGGCAAGAACAATATTTTACGAATGAGCGCAGCGAATGAGTAAAATATTGTTTTTGACACGAGAAAATAAAACTCATATCTCCAAGCCACCGTGTAATTTTCTTTTTATTATATAGACAAACCAGAAAAAAATATTCCAAATTGATTTCCAAGCATTTTTGTTTTGACCGATATCCTCACTAGTGAGGATATGGAAAATATGTCACTGAAGACCCGGATGTAGCTTCGTATGAGATCTACGAGTGGCGTATTTCCCAGTAAACACACTCGTGTCTATATAATAAATATTCAATATTTATACAGGCTGGTCAAGTTCAGCTAATGCTGGTTTAAATTGAGGCCTGTGGTTAGTATTGTGAGTCCTGCACTGAGGATGGGCAACTTCCGACGTCCTCGTGGTTCTTTAACGTCCCTCTGGTTCCGGTTAGTGTAGTGCATGTGAGAGACGGGACCTACGGTTTAACGTCCTTATCCGAGAAGACGCGAAGGTCTAACCATTTGCAGATGTTAAAGCAAAGGCAGCACCTTCTCCTCAATTATTAGAAAAAGACCCTGAGTGTTCGCCCGGCCGGGATTTGAACTCCCAACCTCCCGAACATAAGCCCGGCGCTCTACCACTGCGCTAACCGGTCGTCGGTGTAAACGGACAAAACATGCAGACCAAGTTTAAAGACCCGTTTACACTGGAAATTTTTGCTGCAATTCTTGTCGCGCGAGTCGCGCGATTTCTCTCGCACGTACGCGTCAACTCAAAATCACAATTGTAAACTAGGTGCAACTTGGCGCGATTTTTGTCGCGTGATGTCGCGGAGATTTCAAACATATTCTAAACTCTTTGCAACATGATGCGATTTGAAGAAAAGAGAGCGCAGAAATCGCACCGGATTTCCATCTCGTTCACACAAGAGAATTAAAATTGCAACTTGCGCGAGAAAAATCGCCGCGACAAATGAAACAAAAATCGAAAGTGTAAACCGGCCTTAAGATATGCCTTACTAACCTTGGCGGTATAAAAGCGAATAAGACTTTCCAGAAGAATGTAACAAAATGAAGAACACAGTCTGTAGTAGTTAGAGGTAATTCATTACCATCCTCATCTTCATCTCCTTGTATTATCATCGCGCTGAAAGGAATGAAAACCACAAGTCAGTTACTTATTGACGGTAACTGGCCACATTACAGCTGTTTCAGGTAACACGCGACTTCGCCGTTGCCGCAGAGTTTGGCAGTTGGTTTTTCTGTGCTGTCCATCAATGCAATCCGTGAGTCAATCATATCCTTACTCAGTGCATTCGATTGGCTTCCCTTGCGAGACATGTCGCGACAGAAGCCAATTCACTGCACTAGGCGAAACTTGGCAAGGATCTGATTGGCTCACAATGGTTTGAATGACTACAGAGGAAATCCTAACTGCCAAAAGCTCTCTCGATGTTTTGAACGCGCTGGGTCGCGCATTGCCTGAAACAGCTATAAATGCAATCAGACGTGTGAGGAGTGTAAAACACCTGAACAAAAAACTCGCGATTTCGGTTTTAGTAAATATAAAACACGTATTATTCTAAGGCAGCTGCAGATGTCCGCAATTGGTATCTTTTCCAAGGTGTATGTCCCCACACGAGCCATTTTGGTTTGTCCAACCAAGGCTACAAACCTAGTACTAGGGAGGGAGAGCTATTACGATAAATATTTTGGGCCTGAGAGAGATAAGTCTATAATGTGTACTTACTCTTCAAATTGTGAGCGCCATGTTTTCGAGAGACTCTCTTCATCTTGTGACGTAATTATGTTTGCCACTCTGTCGACGATGTCGTCCACGTCTGAAACAACACAGACACAATAAGGGAAAGGACAAAGCACTTGCTCCAGACAGTAACTATTTTAGACAAATGGTCCCTCTGACAAGTGGACGCCTTTTTTTCTATTCTAGGGGCGGGCGAGGAGGGGGCTAAATGGTGCTCCATTGTGAAGGAGACAGACACCTTTAAAGGGAACTCTCCAGATGAAAGGCAAAAACAGACACAAGGGAAAGGTCAAATCACTTGCTCCAGACAGTAACTGTTTTAGAAATGGTCCCTCTGATTTGTGACGCCTTATTTCTATTCTAGGGGCGGGGAGGGCCCCATTGAGAAGGAGACAGACACCTTTACAGGGAACTCTCCAGAAGAAAGGCAAAACTGACGTGACATCATGGATTACACATCCGGCTCCACCCAAACAACAATGGAGATCCAAATATGATTATTGCTCCGCAGCAATGTGAAGTTTCTAAAAGCGCCAAAAGTTTCTAAAATGAGTCATACTCGTAAACCAGAACTCCCCGGCTTGTCACCTTGCGTAGGATCTGGTTACAGCCATGTGAGAGCCTTGGCTAATTTTGAACATTGGTGCATGTGCAGAAAGTTATTTGTCTCAACAGCTTTGTCTCAATCGCGCATGCGTCAGTGTCTGTTACCAGAGCCATTCCCGCTCTTCTACTCGCGGGGGAGGCTCTGGTGACAGCCACTCACGCATGCGCGAGATTTGATACAGAGCCGTTGAGAGAAAGATCTTTCTGCGCATGCACCAACGTTCAAAACCAGCCAATCAGCAAAGGTCCTCAATGGATGTCACCAGAGCCTCCCCCGCGAGGAGACGAGCCGGGGAGCTCTGGGTAAGAGATGTTACCAAGCAATCTCGTACCCAGAGCCCGTCATCTTTTGGCCAGCGGCAAGATTCAGAGCTCTGGGATAATCAATTTTTTATGTCAAATTCTGGGCTTCGGTTTTATTTTTTTTTTGCTGAATTTTGCCGCAAACCACTGTAGATCTTAGTTCTTTAACTGTTTATTGGAGTTCGGGGATTTTTCTTGCATTTTGTGAAGTTTTGTGAGTTTTAATGGCGAGTTCGTTATGCTCTTGATCTACCACGCATGCTCACAAATTTGGATCCCCCGAGAGCCCTGAATCTTGCCGCTGCCCAAAAGATGACGGGCTCTGGGTACGAGATTGTTACCAGAGCCTTCCCCGCGACGAGAAGAGCCGAGGAGCTCTGGGTTCGAGAATGGATATGAGACTACACTTTCTGAAAATCACCCCCGAGCCACCTTAATTGCTTTACCTTGTGTTTTTTAATACACTTACCGCTTGATATGTGTACCACTGTAGCTGTTCGTTCTCCTATCCGGGCACCAGGACTTGGGTCATGAATCAGGACAACGAAGTTGGTATTCTACACGTTGGTGGAGAGAAGGAAAATTACACAAGTAAGTCTGAAGTCAACTCGGCCCTTGTTCACCAAGAACGCGGATTTATTCGACCCCATGAACAACAAGTTGAACTCAGTCAGAGACCGTGCCAGGAGTTGCGCTCGAAGGTTAAGTACAAATTTACATGATGAGAGGCTTGCTAAAGTCGGGGAAACCCGTCTTAATTTTCGACTTACGCGTTCACGAGCACCTCAATACGGACAAGACCTCTCACGTGGTCAAACATTTATCGCAGTCAGATGAATGCCGAGCAACCTGAGCTCGAGTGACTGCTTCGAGATAATAGATCGGGGCACTCGGTATTATTCCATCAAGATCAATGAAGCTATTCATATCAAATGGCGGAGACCAGTACTGAAGCAACGAGTACAACACCGCAATGTTTCTCTGAACATTTGATCGCTAATTTCGTTGTACATTCCTGCTTACATTGTATTATGTAATATAAATGTAAACGCTTTGCCGCTTGGCCATATTCTGGGGAAGAGGTGTGTCCACCTCGAGGCACGTCAAGTTTTTATTAAACATGAAAAAACTAAAAACTATCGTCAGATCACTACAATTGTTGATGTTACTGCTGCTTAATCGTCCTTAGGGCCGACCATTTAACTTTTGAGGAGGGGGGGGGGGGGCTTTCCTGCACAGCAAAATGATGACTAAAACCCTTCTTTTTTATTGGAAAAAAATTTTCACCGCTTAACAGAGGTAGAAAAAAAAATCTTGCACCGACAAAAAAGCCCCCCCCCCCTCAAAAGTTAAATGGTCGGCCCCTTAGGGATTGACTGTACCATTGCGTTTACCTGAGTCTCGGAGTTAATTTTAACCACAATTTGTTTGGACGTCTCTCCGTGCTGAAATAACAACGTGCCCTCGGTCACTTGTTGATAATCACACTGCCTGTTGTCAAGTTGTATCTCCGTACCACCCACAGCTGTACCGTTCCTGTCAAAATCACGCACAAAAACATGATATAAACCTTTACGGGTGGTCGCCTTAGTTCTCCAGGTACGCTCAGGGCCTCCAGGCCCTCCTCGCGCGCGCCTCATAGTTTGTACGCGTCACATGAACTTGTTTTTGTAACTGCCCTGATGAAGGACAAAATAAATGTCCGAGACGTTTAAACAACTTTAAAAACCTGAAACCTTCCCTTGTCACGCCCCTGCATTTCCTGATGCCCTTAATTGGAAGCTGAGGAGTACTTTGTGTCAATGGAACTGTGTAAGGGTAAACATTAAAATGTCACTTCGTCGGGGTTTCCTGGTGCAAAAGTCTTTACTTTGATGGCTTTGCCTGGTGACGATCCTAGCGTGCAGATGGGCGAGGTCTATAACCTTCCAGCTCTAGTGGCAGAACGCACACAGGTCTTCTCATTGTATTTTCAACATTTGGCCCAAAACCTTGGCATAAAGACAGACACGCTCCTGACTTTTCAACAAACAAGAGATCTAAACAGGACCTAAACAGGATCTAAACAGGTTTTTTGTGCGGTACTTACATTGTGTGGTACCGAATCGTAACCGTCCCGTCACATCCTTTACGACGCACAACTGTGCACGTGGCTTCTCCGGTTACAAAGTTCGCGTGGTAACTTGCTTGTTCAAATGAAAACTCGCCAGGTTCTACAAATTAAACACAGAACTGATTAAAGAGCCCGTGTCAGCCACTCCTTTGTTATTGTTTTCGTTCGATATTAGACGAATTACGTGTAGAAATCTATTAATAAACATCTAAAAACAAAGTTTCAGATTTGGTTTACCAAATTCAATTGAGAACATTGCTCTATATTCTCAAATCAGCCAATGGAAATGGATGCTTTCTCCGACTTGGTATGTTGCTATGCTGTCAAAATGGCGGCTGACACAGGCTCTTTAAGGACTTTCATAAGCAAAGATTCGCTAATGCAAAGACGACTAAAAATCAATAAATTTAATATAGCTCGACGTTTTGACGTCCCAATGACGTCCAACATGATCTCGAACTTAAAATGAGGATTATCATCAATTGTTAAATGGCCTTAAAATGAGGATTATCATCAGTTGTTAAATGGCCTTAAAATGAGGGTTATCATCAGTTGTTAAATGGCCTTAAAATGAGGGTTATCATCAATTGTTAAACGGCCTTAAAATGAGGGTTATCATCAATTGTTAAATGGCCTTAAAATGAGGATTATCCTCAATTGTTAAATGGCCTTAAAATGAGGATTATCATCAATTGTTAAACGGCCTTAAAAGGAGGGTTATTCATCAATTGTTAAATGGCCTTAAAATGAGGGTTATCATCAATTGTTAAATGGTCTTAAAATGAGGATTATCATCAATTGTTAAATGGCCTTTAAATGAGGGTTATCATCAATTGTTAAATGGCCTTAAAATGAGGTTATCATCAATTGTTAAATGGCCTTAAAATGAGGGTAATCATCAACTGTTAAACGGCCTTAAAATGAGGATTATCATCAATTGTTAAATGGCCTTAAAATGAGGATTATCATCAATTGTTAAATGGCCTTAAAATGAGGGTTATCATCAATTGTTGAATGGCCTTAAAATGAGGATTATCATCAATTGTTAAACGGCCTTAAAATGAGGGTTATCATCAATTGTTAAATGGCCTTAAAATGAGGGTTATCATCAACTGTTAAATGGCCCTAAAATGAGGGTTATCATCAATTGTTAAATGGCCTTAAAATGAGGGTTATCATCAATTGTTAAATGGCCTTAAAATGAGGGTTATCTTGAACTGTAAAATGGCCTTAAAATGAGGATTATCATCAATCTGGTGATATGGTTATTTGACATGCACACATGTGAGTGTCTCACATGGCTGTAGGTTGAAGTAGTAGACTTGTGTGAAGCGCTGTACCTTTTAGGGTTTGAAATTAGGCCTCTGGTACCTTTTAGGGGTAAAATTTGAAACTTGCAATTTTTTCCAGATAGGTACCTGTTAGGGGTCCGTCTAGCAAATCACGCTTGTTTGAAGCCTGAATTTGAGACGGAAAAAATACAAGAGAAAATTACGAGGGAAATACGTCTTGTTGGTACCTTTTGGGGGTCAAAATAAACTAAGCGACGCCATTTTAGGTACGCCATTTATTTAGGGGTAAAATCGAAAGTTCCCGACGAGCACCCCCGCCCCAAAAATATGAGAGTCCCCCGGGATTTATACACATTGCTTCGTTCTGGAATTGATATATTTAATAGAACGAAGATAATTGGAATATGGTAGTCATGGCCATTTGACAATTGATCATAACCTCATCTTAAATTCGAGACCAATGCGACGCCAGAGATGACAGGCGAAGCGCGGAAAAATAAGGCAAAACGAGTTTTGAATGCAGGAATGGTGTTATATATTGGACGGTATTCCACTCAACCTTCCCATCACGTGGTTATACATTGAATTTTCGTGGCATACTGCAGATTAACCCACTTGTTACATGTATTTTCTTAGCATACATACTCGTCTGAAGGCTCGTGTGTATACCAGAAAATACAAGTGACACGTGGGATATTTAACAATTATTCGCCGAAGGCGAAGTGAATAGTGGCGAATAGTCCCCGAGACCGGAGGTCGAGGGGACTATTCGTCACTATTCACGGAGCGTGAGGAGAATAATTGTTTTAGTATATACTACACGGGAACACTCCAAAAATATCCGAACGACGCTAAATGTGGCATTTGCGACATTTTGTAGCCTCTTTCTGTATGCGTGACGTTTGTCACGCACGTGACATTACGTCAGACTTCACTACAAGCATTCCGCTACTGAACACATGTTGGAAACTTGCTGCTGTTTTAGAGAAGCAAAAACGCTAGAAAACACTTGTTTTAAAACCTTAATATCGACTACGATAAACGAGTTAAGTTTTTAGAAGGTTGCATGGATGGATTCAAGGGATAAATTCGCATTTTGTGCCTTGGATTATGGATTGTGAACTGCAGAGTTGCTTCGCTGAAAACACTTTGCCTTTGGTCGCCATTTCACCACCGATGGATGACTATATTTTTCAACCTGCTGGCAGAGAAATTCAAGATTCGTTTGGAATATTCAAACAGAAATTTGGGAAATTAACCTCTTCAAACTCTGGGACAACGAGGAAGATCTTGTTCATAAAAAGAGAGACCACTTTAAATACATTTGATGTCGGATGGCTCGTGATCAAGCGAATCAACAAGTCGACGGTAAGCTTAACTGAAATTCTCTCTTAAACTGCACTCAATGACTGTGCCTTCTACGATTTACTGTCCCTTCCAACCTACAGTTACATGTAAATGTTCGGCAAAATAGATATGTTTTCGACAAAATTGCCTTAATTAATATGTTGTTGTGAATGTAATTCGTCTCTCAAAAGTGCCGTGAACGAATCATCGATCTCTGTGATTCCGAAGAACTGAAAAACAAGAACAGCACATTTTCGAAGTTCAAGAAATACATTCTCTCTCTGATTCAACTTGAAAAACTAAAGAGACAACATAAGTTAATTGAGAAGGATTTTTCCGTTGCATTTCGAATCAGATAGTTCCTTCAGAAAGTAAAAATATCCGAACCACTTGCACTCGGACTTCTCAATCTCGGGATAATGCTTTCGATCTCGGAATATTGTGGCATTATCCCGAGGTAGCGAACCAATCAAAACGCGCGATCTATGGAGGTTCCCGTGTAGTATATACTAATCTGCAATATGCCACTCGAAAGCACTGGATAACTAGTAAATTTACCACTAACGATATTGCACGTTAAACACTGGTATATCGGTACATTAGTCAAATCACACTAGTGGTCTATTGCCAATGCTGCGTTGTGATTGGTTGAGCTATGATTGAGTTCTGATTGGTTGGGCTATGGGAGGCTATAAAAGTTATAGCCTACTAGTAGCGAAAAGTGTCGGATTGAAAGCCAGAAATGGCAAATGACCAGACCAGAAAACGTTTTTGGCTATACAAATTGACCTACTAGTGTGATTTGACTAAAACAATTCAATTCCTCTCGCCCTCATAGCCCCATGGGCTATTGACTCAGAGCCCATTCGGGCTCAACGTTATGTCGTCTTACCGTCGTCATCTATGATGGTGATACGGGTCAGATTGGGTTCACCAAGGTCAACTCTCCCCTGGGGGGTGGGGTTCTTCAGGATGACATAGAAGTCTCTGTTCTTAGTGTAGTCATCGTGAGGCAGTATGGGTATTCTGAGGATGTGTTTGATGATACCTGATGTAAATGCCTGTTGAAAATAGAGAAAAAGAATTGTGAACCAAAGAGATGCAGGAATATCAGCCACACAAACTTATCCCGGAGCCGTATACCTATATTGATATTTAGCATGATTGCCAAACTGAACAAGGACAGTCCTCGTCCACTTGATTTGTGGGGTTAAACGTGTGTGCCGTGTAGCAATGTGAATTATGAAGTTACATATATGTTATTTACTGGCTGGGAGGTCCGGATCGTGAAATACCGTGACCGAGGTCTTGAAAATACTGACCGAGATCGGAGGTCGAGGTCAGTATTTTCAAGGCCAGTATTTTCAAGGCCAGCCCTAAGCCGGTAAATATATATTATTTTTTTGCCTCACTGAAACAGCATAAACTTTGCAGAAATTAGCGCGCGCGCGATTCATCCGGACCCGAGGTACGGATCGTAGGATTCCGGACCGCTCGCGAGCCAATCAGAGCGCGCGATTTGATGGACCGCTGAAAAAATAAAATGAGTTATGAAAAAAACCAAGGGTCGGTTCGAATCCCACTGGAGTCTTTTGAAGCAATTAATTCCTGTGACTACGTGGCGATTCGTGGTATTTCTCTCGAGGCAGCATTTCATAACTTCATAATTTATTTCGCACATCTGCTTGATTTGATTTGTTATCGTAAATTAATATACAATATTCGTTCACTGGACAAAATGCGCGGACCTCATGGTTAAAATTGATCACGTGATTTTCTGTTACCTAGCGACATCAAACGGGGCGACTGTGTTATTGGTAATAACGCAAACGCATAAAAAAGTGCAGTGTTCACTGCAAGTGCAAATCTTTCTTGATTTTACAACTTGAATTAATATTTATCAATAATTTATTTATGCTCTGTGTATTTCCGATGCAGTTCATGTACCTAAAATATTCTGATTCAATTAAAATATTTGCATTTGAAGTAAAAGTTATAATTAATTTTGAATCTAGTCAGGGAAACCATTCTGATACTTCTTCGTGTAGGTCCACGCCATGAACTCAGATTGTATATCAAAAGTGTTAGTTGAGACTTTTTTTGTCCTGTTTTGTTGACAAATAAACGCACTTGCTGGCAATACAATTAACTCTCGCGTCTCGTGCATTATTCAAAAAATTATCGTTCATTGTTTGCAGCGCGTGCATTTTTCAAAGAAAACACTCAAAAAGAAATCTCGTACCCAGAACCCGTCATCTTTTGGTGAGCGGCAAGATTCAGGGGGAATCCGATTTGTGAGCATGCGTGGTAGGTCAAAAACGTAACAAACTTTCATACAACCTTCAAACCGGAAACCCAGAATCTGGGTTTTAAAAAAAATCGATTCCCCCAGAGCCCTGAATCTTGGCGCTGGCCAAAGATGATGGGCTCTGGGTACGAGATTGTCAAAAAAGTCTCATAAGTCCCATAATTAATTCTTAGTTGGGCTCCAAACGTTTTTCGTCGATTTTCCTCCCTCCGGGCATTACCGTTTCGACCTTTTGTGCCCGTGACTGATTTGCGATTTGCTTTCGAATCAGTCACGTTGAGCTGCGCCTCTACATAGGCGGCGGAAGCAAAACATTATCATTATTATTATTTTAGTATTATTATTATTTTTTTGGAGGGGGGGGAGGGGGCATAATACAAAAATATCGGAAACGTTTAGACAAAGCCATCACATTATTGGGGGGGGGGGGGGGAGTGGGGGGTTGCGAAACAGACTCAGGGAGGTGATGAGTGACCCAAAATTTAGTTTAGTTTGAAGCAATTTGTGGACAATAAATAATGCATACGTCCTGCTTGCGCTTTTAGGCAGTCCTCTTCGCAAACGAAGCCATATAACAAGTTGCCCCTCTCCCCCTCGGGCAAGGTCCGTATTGCTGCGAGGGTCTCGTTTCTCACCATAGTTTCCTGAGGTGTTCTGGTAATCCTTCCCGTGTCTCGCCGTCCCGTCTCTTGTCTCGTAATCCACACAGAGCGGTGCTGCTGAGCTCGGCGAGCCAGGCGTCGCCTCCTCCTCTATATTCATGCTGTTTTCACTGACAGTGTCCGCGGGGGACTCGGTCCTACCGTAGATGTGCTCTTTCCGTGAGCCAATCCCTCCGTTTGCTTCGCTCTAAAATCATAAAACAAAACTGAGAATTTTGTTTGAAAAGTTGCCACAATCTAGACGAGTTTGTTAAGTAATCATCCATGCAAGAAGGGACCGAAACTCCATTGTTCTACGGCATTCAGGGTTCCCCACATAGGATGTGTTCAATTCTTTTACCACAAAAAGTTGTCATGATTAGTAACATAATACAAGTGAAACAATTATTGATTTCGACTTGCTTGAGAAAATATGGCGATAATACTCTCCAGACCAATCGATTAAAGAAAACAAAGGAAAGAGAATCACAATTTTACACTAGGTTCCCCATATACGAAGTCTTTAAAAATCGTATATCCTGTATATCAGGGTGGTGAAGGGGTTTCTCCGTGATCCGTGATTCACCCCAAATTTGCTCCGTGACTCGTGAAAACAGGAAAATTATTGCCGTGATCCGTGAAATCTCATGCCCTCGTGACCCGTGATTTTACGAATTTCTCTTACGTGACTCGTGATTACAGGCCTAGAGATTCGTGAAACGTGAAAGCTGGCCATTAGAGACGGACCATTTGGACCAATATCGAGCAGGCTCATTCTCTCCTGACTGCTTTTTAGGGAACCTGACGTCCTTAAAAGAGATTGTTTTTTTTGTCGGCTCGCGCTGCGCGCTCGCCATGTAGAACATCAAATGTATTTCTAAAATTGAGTAAATTTACTATCAGCAAACAGTAAATAAAGGTTCAGCAATTTCAGGAAGCGCAGTTGTTAAACATCAAGTTCATTTACTCCTGGACTTTCCCCATTCTTTCAACTTATATGTCCAAAATTTGCTGCGCGCTTCGCGCGCATAAGAGGATACTTTGGTGTAGCATTTAGAAACTAAAACATCGTACTGTGCTTTTTTTTTAATTTTTGGAAAATTTCTATTATGTTTTTTCCGTGACTCCATTTCTTCAGCGTGATTTTAAGTCTCAGAAATAAGAATTTAATTAACCGCGTAGATTGATGTTCAAAATCGCAGCGCATCCAGACATATACAAGCAAGGCTCGGTACTGATCCGAACCATCTTCATAGTAGCGAAAATTATGTTGATTGCGATATAATTTAAGTGAAATCTCACACCATCAAAAGAAATATCATCAAAAAGATACACAGTACTTATATCACTATATTTACTTAAAACACAACTTGCATAATCGTTTTTAAAATTTTACCTACGTGATTCGTGAAAGCGTTTTAATAACTCCGTGATCCGTGAAATGACGAAAAATCGGTCCGTGATTCGTGATCGCTGGTATATGAGTGCCACATGTACTTATATCTTACCATAAATCCTGAGAAAAGCTTTCTTTCATGGTAATTAAATTTGACCAATTTTTGTGTCTAAGCCAATGAAATCGCCGATATATTCAATAGAAAATTTGCATTCCAGCATGCTCTGCCGTTGTCTTGGGTAGTTCTTATACGGACCATTACTTGATCCGGAAGTCCTAGAACCTACAATAGGTCTGCCAAATGTGGATTCCTCTGCTATACAGACGCGACCAAAGACTCTGGGTATACCTAGAACCATTCCCATAGGAGACCATTGTGTGCAGTTTTTATTCATCATGATTCGTTCTACTAAACGAAAAGAGGCTTTATGAAGCAACTCTTGAACAATACACAGGTTCTTACACGGAGGTAGAGCCAGACTCTGGAGACGATATTGCAACTCACCATTGGTGTCATGGCCGGTACGTTTAGTTTGCTCCATTTTCCAGGGTTGATAGGGGTGGCCGGGTCGTACGGTGGGGGGAGGGGTTCCACGGCCTGCTTAGACCTGAGGAGGGAGTAATATGGCGTTTATTAGCTTTGACGGAAGCACAACAAAGTAAAATGTTGGGGTCGTCCATTACAAGGAAGGAAAAGAAAGAGGCTTTTTTACAGTTATTTTTAAGAGTACCCGTGTCCGATAGATATGTGTGACAATATTTTGATATTTTTGTTGTTTTCCTCTAATACGGTTAGAACTTTCAAAATAACACTATTAGTTTAACTGCTCTATGAATACAAGTCACTAAACCCAGTTTTAGACAAAAGGATGGATCGAAATTCCTTGACAATGAGAGGATCGACTGAATTCACAACCAAGGACGTAGCTAGAAGTATTTGTCTGGGGGGGGGGGGGGGGTGACCTTGGTCATCTTTAGTATTTGCTGGGGAGGAGGAGGTAGGGGTGTGGGTTTTTTCCCCACACGTTTACACTAAATGGGTTACTCTGCACCCCTGCTAGTTACGGCCATGTCTACTTCTACCGTGACCTCATAAGAATATACGTTTATGGACTACAAATCACTATCGGACACATGGTCTTTACTGTGCGACTACGTCAACCGGGCCATTTTGTAAGAAGTTAGCCAATCAAAAAGCGAGTACAGACAACAAAGGATCTCGACTTTATTGAGATCTGAGACACCGAAATATCGCTTTTCTCGTAAAAATTGTGGAAATTATGGACAGAAATAACTTCAAAACACTTAATTACTCATCGTCAGATGTAATTGCAGGTATTAAATTTGCTTAAACTGGTTTGAATCTCTAAATGACAAACGTACGGGATGGCCCGGTTGACGTAGTCGCACAGTAAAATGACAGTATTATTACAATAAAATGACAAACCTTTTCTCCTTTAGACTAAGAACTATTTCCAGTCGATATGCTTAGCGCTCTTCACTACAGAATAAGATGACGTCCCAACTTGAACTTGTTGGTGTTTTGATCATCTATAAAATACATACCACAAAATGGCAAGAATAACATAGGGAATGTCACAGCTATAGTGAAGTAAAATAAGACCAGTTATCTTCTCAACCAAACCCCAGATCCCATTATTATTATTCATCTTAGGCCCTGTTCACATGGAAGTGAGGGACCTCGGCTCGTAACCTCGCGGGGGAGGCTATGGTGACAGCCACTGACGCATGCGCGAGATTTAATACAGAGACGCCTGAGAGAAAGACCTTTCGCGCATGCTCCAGCACTCAAAATCAACCAATCCACGACGGCCCCTCAAATGGATGTCCACGGATGTCCACCGACGACCGTTAGCGCAGTGTAGAGCGCCGGGCTTATGTGCGGTAGGTTGGAGTTTCAAACCCCGGCCGGGCCAACACTCAGGGTCTTTTTCTAATAATTAGGAGAGGTGCTGCCTTTGCCCTAATATCTGCAAATGGTTAGACCTTCGCGTCTTCTCGGATAAGGACGTTAACACCGTAGGTCCCGTCTCTCACATGCACTACACTCACCGGAACCAGAGGGGCGTTAAGAACCACGGGGACGCGGGAGTGACCATCCCCATGTATAGGCTCACACTCATACTAACATGGTCGAGCGTTTTCATACATGAGCTTCTAGCTCGGGAGATTGGGTGACTACTCCCACGTTATCGCCTTAAAATAAATCATTTACATTACATTACAGAGCCTCCCTGCGAGCCAGACGAGCTGGGGAGCTCTGGGTACGAGAATGGCAAAGTATCAGACGATAATGGTTACTTATTATATAGACACCAATGAAATACAGGTGATCTCCCGCGCAAAAACTTGATATCTTCACACGTGAAAATATCATGCTTGCCTTTGCTGAAATGCTCGATTTTTAAGCTTAACTCAATAAAATTTGAATTTGGTATTTCATTGATATTTATATGATAAACAGAACATTACATGACCGCTCGTTCACTGCGCTCACTCGTGAGATAAATTTTCAACACTCGAAGATAAAATTCGTATCTCCGCGCGCCATGTATATCCTCTATATCTCCGCGCGGCCATGTAATATCCTCTATTTATCCTGCGAGATCGCGCAGGATATCGTCATACCCGAACTCGTAGTCTAATTGTTAAAATCAGCGTGATGCGTTATTTATAAACTAACCGGGGAGCCAAGAAAATCGTGGACCCAATCATAGACCGAGCAAGAGCGTTGAGGGCCAGTTGACTTTGCGCGTCGTCTCCTTCGTTAATCTTCTTCAGCTTTCTACTTCTCGTCACACTCCGTAACGCTGCGTGACGAAACCTGGACAGATAATAGCAATTATTGGGTGAGGTTCCTGTGACATCCGGAATAAACAATGTCGAGACAAGCATTTCTTACACGGGCGGTTTTTAAATAGGGAAGCATTCAAGCGCTATAGGCCCATGATGCATTGCGCGCGTAGAATCAAGAATCAGCTAATAGTGAGATGACTTATTATGCATTGTACCACTACTCGATTCTGATTGGCTAAGAGCGCGCGCTTTACTTTTTGAATCACGCAATCTGGGGCCTTCAAGAATCAGTTTGCTAATTCTTGTTGCTGATTCTTGAAGAATGAGCTCTAGCTGATTCTAATCCCTCGCACAATGCATCATGGACCTAGAGTACTTGAATGGAAATTCAAAGTGAAAGGAAATTGCTTGAAAGATAAACATAATATAAGAAAAGGAAATTGGCTTGAGAGAAAATAACGTTGTTCATCGCGAAAGTATTCTTTACTAAATCATGTAATAACTAAAACAATGATTGAATTCGTTTGTTGTGATATCCGGAGTAAACAATGTCTTGCCGAGTCGGCCTAACGGCCTCGCCTGATTCCAACTGTCTCGACATTGTTTATTCCGGATATCACAAAAAACTCATCTAATAATTGCTTATTATTATACATTGGTACTCGCTATATCGATTCTGATTGGCTAAGAGCGCGCGCTTTACTTTGGAATCACGCACTTTGAGGGTATCCAAGAATCAGCTAGCTGATTCTTGATACGCGCGCAATGCTCATAGGACTAGAGCGCTTTCCCTATTTTAACAAAGCGCTTGTGTAAAATAAATTGCTTGACAGAAATAAAAGTATTTTTACTGAATCAATGTATATTAAAACAATTATTGAATTCGGTTTTTGTGATCTCCAAAATAACAATGTCTCGCCAAGTGGAATCAGGCTCGGCCTCACGGCCTCGCCTGATTCCACCTGTCTCGACATTGTTTGCATTGTTTGCTTAATGTCGCGTTACGTGTGTACAACACATCCGTTCGAGGTGAAGCCTGCGGGAGCTACCAAGCAGGTCTCATTGGCTTTGGATACCACCCATACAGTAAAAACTCGCAGATAAGAACCTAGACCTAGGTTGATATGATTCTTACAACAGGTTCTTACTTTTCAGAGTGCAACATTGGGTAACATATTGTATTCCTTGTGTTCTAAACAATAACATACAAA